>PVKA01011610.1:0-60353 GCA_004027165.1 Ctenomys sociabilis | reverse complement strand
TCTCTCCCTTCACACTGCTCTTTTTTGTTTTTGATTTTGCTTTTTCAAGATCATCTGTGTGTGTGTGTGTGTGTGTGTGTGTGTGTGTGTGTGTGTGTACTCCAGGCTGGGCTATGAACTCATGGGAATCCTCCTGTCTCAGCCTCCTGAGTCAGAGATTACAGCCATGGGAAACCACACTGAGCTGTTTTACACAGTTAGTGTTTTCTTTTTCTTGAGACAGGCTCTTACTAAGTTACTGTCTTAATTATTTTTCTCTAGTAGCTGAGACAAAATTAAAGGAAGAAAGATTACATTTAGTTCACAATCTGTAGAGGTCTCAGTCCATAATCACGGCATGGCAGACAAACGGCACAGTGGAGCAGTCCATGGTGGGCAGAAGGCAGCAAGCCACGCAAGAAGCCACAGCTGTGTTTGTCCCTTTATCTTACCCAGGCTCCTTAGCTAGGTAGCCCTCACATCCTTAGCGCTGGGGCCCTTGAGTCAATCCCAGCCTCATACACTCTATATCCAGCCACCTCTGAAAAATCGCTGCCTGTCACTGTACAAGGCTTAGGGGAGGGCATCTAGACACAGCTAGAAAGTTCACTGAGCTTCCCAGACTGGGCTCCAACTCACGATTCTCCTCCCTCAGCCTCCCAGAGTGCTGGGATGACAGGTGTGTGCTATCACACTTTTTTTCTAAAAAACATTGAGAATAGTCTTTTTGTTTTTAAATTGTTAATCTGATGAATTATTATTGTTATTATTTTTTTGTCTTTTTTGAGACAGGGTCTCACTATGCAGTTCAGGCTGGCCTTAAGCTCACTTTGTAGCTCAGGCTGGTTTTGAACTCACAACAATCCTCCTGCCTCAGCCTCCCGAGTGCGAGTGCTGGGATTACAGGCCTGCCCACCACACTCGGCTTAATCTGAGGAATTATTGAGTAAATTTTTTTTTTTTTTTTTTTTTTTTTTTCAGAGCTAGGGAAATGAACTCAGTGCCTTGTGCTTGTCAGGAAAGTGCTTATTCCACTGAGCCATCTCCTCGGCCCCTATTGAGTAAATGTAAAAACTTTTGGTTTTGTCTTCTTGAAATAGGGTCTTGTGTGTAGTCCAGGCTGGCCTTGAAGTCAAGGTCTTCCTGTCTTATCCTCTAGTGCTGGGATTATAGGTGTGAGACATTGTGTCCAGTAAATTTGAGGAATTCTGACTTTCTCAAAAAGATTAGGGAATCAGCACCCTGCATTACCTTTCAGAGTCACTTTCTGCAGGGAAGGCGAGGTACCCTTCTATGTCCTTTGGCAGTACTGGGCACTAAACTCAGGGCTTTGTGCTAATTTACATCTCCTGCCCTCTCCCCTTTTGGATGTTTTTTATTTTGCAACAGGGTCTCACTAAGTCTCTAGATTGCACACATTGGGCTTGAATTTGTGATCCTCCTGCTTCGGCCTCCCAGAGTGCTGGGGTCAAAGTCATGTGCCCTTCCATCAAGTCTAACTTGCGGGGCCTGAAGTTCCCAGGGCTTCAGTGGGCATCGGGTACTTGAAGACTTGACCACATTTCATCCTTCAGTCATGTT
The DNA here is from genome assembly GCA_004027165.1 of Ctenomys sociabilis. NCBI lineage: Eukaryota > Metazoa > Chordata > Mammalia > Rodentia > Ctenomyidae > Ctenomys > Ctenomys sociabilis. The sequence continues at coordinate 58,793 of PVKA01011610.1, read as the reverse complement.
GGATGTTTTCAACTTGGGCACTGACGGGCTGGGAGAGGCGGGTCCTCTGGAAATCCCATCGGCCTTGTAAAGCTTGGCGGGCCTGTCCATGTGGGCTGCAGGGGCCGCGCGGCAGACACCTAGCTGCTGCTTCGTCTCTCTCTTTGGGAGACCCTTAGCAGTGACATCCAGACTTTATTATTATTATTTTTTGACATCCAGACTTTGCATATTTGCGTGCACAAGTGTCCCATGGCTGTCCAGGCAAATGACTACCAATTTTGTGGCTTCAAACAGCACAAATCTGTTACTGCCTTATACTTCCAGAGGTCACAAGTCCTAGACGAGTGTTGGGGGCTGACATTGAGGTGGTGCTGGCTGGCTGCCAAGATGGAGGAGAAGCTGTCCCATTGCTTTTCCAGCATCCAGCGGTGATGTGTTTGCCTTGACTCATGGCCACCTCTTTTTTCTTTTGTTTTGAGACAGGGTCTTGCTACATAGTTCAGGCTGCCTTGAATTGACTGTGTAACTTAAGCGGGCATATGAACTCATGGTATGCTCCTGCAGCCTCCGGCAGGCGCCACCATGCCCAGCATGGCCTTCTTCTAACCTCTGCATCTTTGGTCAAGTCACCTCCTCTGACTGGCCTTCCTGTCTCCCCCACTCTCTGGGGAAACTCTCCTAATGTCAGGAGGCCTGCCTGTACCACCCAGCTTCTGGGACAATCTCCCCATCTCAAAATTCCTAACCGCATCATACCTGCTGACTCCTTTGGCTGTGGAAGGCACCATCTTCAGTCTGGGGCTGAGGGTGTGGACATGTTCGGGGGCCACGATCCTGCTGGCTACGGGGGCAAGAGCAGAGACTTCTGCCTGACTGGAACTCAGAAAAGCTGAAATTCAACAACTTTCTGCTTGCATCCCTCCAAGACTGCTCCCTGCTGTCAAGAGAAAGACCAGAGTCCCTTCCGGTGGCCTTTGAGGTCTTCCGAGTCACGCCTCTGACCCAATCCTTGCCCCTCCCCTGGCTCAGCCTGCCCCAGCTCCTTGGGCCTCCTTCCAGTTCTCCCAACACCCCCAAGGCTTCTCCCCCCCAGGACAAGTATGTCCTTGGTATTGTCATCTCAGGTCTTAGCTCAAATGTCACTTCGGTTTCCACAGAGGGCCACCAACCAGGATGTCTTCTCTCCTGGGCTCGCAAGGACTTTTATGCTTTCATGGACAGGAGCACTATCAGAAATGATGTTTTTTTTTTAAAAAATTTTATTGTCATCTGTATTCCCAAACAAGAATTTGTCCTGCCTTAGACTACCAACCAGGCTTAAGTCTTGGTCCTCGTTGGGCTCCCCAGCTCTGTGTACCCTGTCCAGCTAAGGTGTTCGGGACAGGTCACTGGCGCGCCTGCCCAGACTGTCCAGGAGGGAGCAGGCCTGGTGGAGGGGGCAGGGCAGTCCTGCCCGCCTGGACAGCACGGAGGAAACAAGGCGGGAAAACGAGGCGGGAAAACCCAGCCAACAGGCCCTGCGGGTGGGTGGGGAGCGCTGGCAGGCCCTGACACCAGGCCGTGGGATAGGGGTGATCAGGCTAGCTATGGGGTGTATATTGTCTTGTGGTGGGTGGTCTCTGGCTTCTCCAGTGGTAGGTAGTGTTTGTGGCCTGGTCAGTGGGTATCCAGGAGAGGGGGGGCTGCGGGAATGGATTTAGATTAAGGTCAGGGATTTCCACATTGGAGGGTGTTCCTGTGCTGGGGGTCCTGTGAGGTGTGCATGGTGGGAAGTCCAAGTCCCTCCACCCAGACCCCTGGCACGCTGGGTGCGCCCAGCAGAGCAATGGAACAGGGCGGAGCCGAGGCCAGCTGGGCGGAGTTGGGGGGGGGTGGACAGAAACGGAGGGGGCACCCCCCCTTACTCTGTTCCCGCCACTGCAGCAGCCAATCAGGAGGCAGGCGCCCGTCCGTGGCACTGCCTCTCGCGGCCCCGCAACTCCTCAGCGCAGACATTTCGCGGGAAAAAAATCAGAGCAGCTGGTAGCGCGGCGGGCGGCGTTGGCAGAACGCGCCCTGTGGGTGGCACGCAGATCCGCGCGGGAGTCCGGCCACGCACTCGGCTGCATTGCCGTCCCCAGCTGCGCAGACCAGAGCGTTAGATTCCCGCTGCAGGAAAGGTGAGCGGCGGGGCAGATTGCGGTGCCAGCCCGAGCTGTGGTTACAGGCACCGGGACTTGGCAAAACTTTCCCGCGTGGCCGGGGCGCGATCAGTGTGGGCGCATGCGTGCCCTGTGGCGGGGGATTGCTTTAAAGTTGATATCGGGATCCAAGGCCTCTGCCTTAGCACACCCGGCTCGGGCGACGGCGAGCGCCACGCCGCGGCAGCTGGGCGGGGGTCGCGCGGGCCTGGTAGGGGAGGGCCCGGCGAGCCGCGGGATGTCAGGCTCCGCGCCTGCGCGCGGGCTGCCTCGCGATTCAATTGTCGCGCCCGAGCCTGATTTCGCGCGCCCTGAGCTCCCCGGGCTGCTCTAGACCAATAGGGAGTGAGCAAGGAGGAGCGTTCTGGAACGGTGGAGCCAATAAGAGGACAGGCTCAAGTGAAGGGAGGCGGGACTTGGCGTGCTAGGCCCTCGGTCTGTCCCGGTGGCGGTGGGCGTGGGCTTGCTGGGGCGACCCGCGCGGCCCGTTGAGAGTGCGGGAGCGGACGCCGGGACTTGAGAGTTAGGTGCTCGGGGAGTGTAGCCTGCTCCGGGACTGAGGTGTGTTCTGGCACGCGGGCGGGGGCTGCTGGGACAGGGCGGCCGGTTGCCATGGCCACCGCGGGGCTGGCGCGCCGCGCACGCGCGTGGAGGCACGGAAGGGGCTCCCGGGTCTCCGGGCCGCAGGTCTGGGGGGGTCTTAGCCTGTGGTTCGCACTTCGTTGAGTTTTACCCCCTTCCTTCTCCGTCTCCTGGGACTTCTGAAGTTACGGCCGGTTTTGGACTTTTGCAGTTTACAAATCTTTGGAATGAATGAATGAACGACCTAGGGCAGCCACTCGTGGCGGGGCTGGACGTCCCCGGCCGCTGTTTTCTTGTGCATAGGGGTGGTAGGTTACACTGGGTGGTCTGAGATGGTGTATGTTCCCCTCCACCCCCTGCTTAATCCTCAACAGTTGCTAGTCATTAAGGCAGTTAAATTTTTAATTTCATTTACCTGGCCCTGAACCTTGGCTGGCAGAATATAGGGAGCGAGAATTTTCTAAGTGAACCCCTGTGCCCCAATAACCTGGTGATGAGGAAACTGACTTAGGGTTTTGCTGTCTCCCCCACCCAGCACTGACACCATGTGGGTCCAGGTACGGACCATGGATGGCAAGGAGACTCACACCGTGGACTCTCTGTCCAGGCTGACCAAGGTGGAAGAGCTGAGACGAAAGATTCAAGAGCTGTTTCACGTGGAGCCAGGTTTGCAGAGGCTCTTTTACAGGGGCAAGCAGGTAAGCCAGCCCGCCAAGCTGCCCACCCACCAGCACCTTTGTTCCTGACTGGTCCAGGCACCCGGCCCCTGCAGCCAGCCACCAGCACAGACAGGCTCCCTCCTCCTCGTCCGGTCCCGCTTCATGACTCCCGGAAGAAGTCTTACTAAGGCAACCTCAAATGCTTGCGAGAGGGAAGGAACAAAGGCCGGACTTGCACATTGACACACCAGGCAGGCAGCTGGCACTCCTTTCTCTAGTGCCTGGGCTTTTAAAGTTTAGTGTTTTTTAAAATCTTTGTCTTGAGATAATATCTAAAGAAGTCGGAGGTGGCCAGCAGGGCTGAGGAATTGAAAAGGCGAGATGAACCACAGAATGAACGCCTATATAGTTAAGGAGGACGGGATCAGGTTTTTGTTTTACAACATATCCTGATTGCCCACAGCCTTTGCCCATTCAGCATTAGATCCTGTCCAGGTTGTGGGATTAGAGATCTGGATTAGTTTATTCAGAGTGAGGATAGAGCGCCGGGGTTTGGAGTTCTGGCAACTCTGGGCCAATTTGGAGGCTGGGGGGTCTCTATGGGGCCCCCACTTATGCATTTCTGTGCTCTCTCCCTGGCCCTGTGGTGTTAACGTGGTCATTGTGCCAACAGCTGCCTGCGCTTGGGAAACCTGGGGGTTTTGTGTCCCTGATAGGGGCCACAGGTCTTTGTAGCAAGTCTGGTTTCCTGGGTGGGCCAAGATCTGTGGTAGCAGGCTGAGATCCCAGCTGGTGGGACTGGTTTGGAGTCATTGATTGTAATTGTTGGTGATGAGACTATGGGACTGGATAGAAAGTCTCAGTCCAACTGGGTTTTTTGTGTGTGTGTGTGTGTTGGACTTTGTTGTTGTCGAATTTTGAGCTGGGTGCTGCTGCCATCTGCTGTCTAGATTGGTAACAGACACCGGGCACTTGGCCCAGGGCTGGGGGCCCAGAGGATACTGCCCCGCTTACTTCACAGGAGACTTGATTAATTTTTCAAGGAAGTTTTACATTGGAAGATCTTCCTTAGCCTCCTTGCCATGAGCCTGAGGACTCATGAAGATCTTAAGAATCCAGTTTAAGCTGGGGGCACACATGAGATCCTGTCTCAAAATAAAAAGAGCTATGAAATAGAGCTCAGTGCGGAGGCCTTAGGTTCAGTCCCCAGTATCCCAGTACCGCCAGAAAAAAGCCCAAGCAAAAGAAGCTGGAGTGGTCCAGGGACTGCTGCGGTGGAGGTAGCTGTGCAGCCGTGGCTCTTGCAGCGCTCAGGCTGGCATCCCAGGGGAGCTCTGCCCTGCGTACTCTCCCTCCGTGGTGGCTACTTATTTGTAGTCCCAACGGATTTTGACCTCCAGCGTCCTGCTATGTAGCTCAGGCTGGCTTTGAGCTCACTAGGTAGTGCCCTTTGACCTGGGTCTCAGTGATCCTCCTGCCTCAGCCTGCACAGCCAACTTTGATTACCCTTCTGATTGGCCCTTGGTGTGTGGGTCTGTGCAGGAGGCCTCAGAGAGGCAGGTGTGCTGGCTGGGCTCGAGTGGCTGGCATTCTGTTCTCAACACTAAGAGGTTGGTGTTACCGGGTGTCCACTCCCAGGCACCAGGCTGGTGTTTAGCTTTGACACTTCCAGTGAGCAGGAAGTGAGGAAGAGCCATGAACACCCACACACCCACCACATTCATGTTACTTTTTGGCATTTCGAGGTTTTTGTAAAGTTTTTTGAGACAGGGTCTCACTAAGTAGATCTGTGGTTTGAGCTGGCTTTGAACTCACCCAAGCTGGCCTCCAGTTTGAGGTGATCCTGCCTCAGCCTCCCAAGTACTAGCATTACAGGTGTGTGCTTGGCTCTTGGTTTAATCATGTAGCACTGTTTATGCTGTTTCCATTAACCAATCACCCATGGTTCACTGGAATTCATTATTCCTAGTTTTGCTTTTTTCCCCCACTAATAGGGATTGAACCCATGGCCTTTGGACTGAGCTTCATGCTTAGGCAGTTTTGTTTTTAAGACAAGGCCTTGCTATGTAGCACAGGCTGACCTTGAACTCTTGAGTGATCCTCCTGCCTCAGCCTCCTGAGCGATGAGATTCCAGGCATGTGCCACAGTGTGGCTTAGGTTTTTTTTGTTTGTTTAAGGCAAAGCTTGCCAGATTGCCTGGCTTAATCTCAGACTTGTGATTCTCCTGTTTCAACCTTCCAGAGTACTGGGGTGATAAGCGTGGGTGTATTTGTGTATCTAGTGAGAAATGCACATGATCAACAGACTGAAGAACTGAGACAGGCGTCATTTTCTGTGTCCCCCAAACTCCATTCTCTCCATTTGTAGTGGAATAAATACAAGTGTCGCTCACATCCATGGCCACTTAGGCCGAAGTAACAATAGGAACCCTTGATTGCTGCACACATGCACGTGTGTACGTGTGTGTGCCTTTGATAATGTTAGTAATAATGGTAGGATGTCAGGAATGCATAGCCCTGGCCTTGACCCTGACATGGTGGCTTCGAATCTGGGGAAGCTAAGATTCAAACCCCATTAGTTAGCAGAGGAACCTGGGAGCTTTCCCAGGGAAGGTTTCCTAAGTCCCCGCCTCCCACCCCCTTCCCCACGTGGTGGCTTTGTAGGGAATGTGCATTTGCTTCCCTCTTCCGGGCGAGGGAGCTAAGCCTCTGAGGAGTGATTCACTTCTCCAGGTCATCTGGCTGGGAAGTGGCGGAGGGAGGCGTGAACGCTGACCAGAGGATCCAGAGGATTGCGGCCATGTGAGGGTGCGGAGCCCAGTGGAGTCTGCACCCGTGCTGGGCCAATCCTGGGAGGAACTATCCCGGCCTGCGGGGTGTGAGTGAGCTGTTCTCCCCTAGTGTTGCGGAGCTGCTGTTTTGCTTTAGGTTGGGGGAACGTGCAGCCCAGGGCCTGGCGCAAGCTAGGCAAGCATGCACCCCAGGGCCACCGCCTCTTCTGTGTGGCGTGGCAGCCTGAAGTCTGCAGGGAGGTGGGTTGTCTTCAGGAAGTGGCGATCTGCCTTGGGTAAATGGGGTGGCCATTATGTTCCCTGACAGGCGGAAATGCGTGGCTGCCTCGGCGCCTGCGCTCGGGGTGAAGGAAGAAGGCACTGGCGGCTTTTTTTTTTTTTTAGCTCCAGTAAAATAGCAACAGCAATCTTTGCGCTGGTCTGGAGTGGTTTATGTATTCCTCCCCATCCTGAGTGCCTCTGGCCACTGCGCCAGCTTCCGTGGCTCCCTCCATTCACGAGCCTGTCCGTTGGTCGCCACGTGGCTTCGCGGGGAGACCCTGATGAGTGGGGCAAGCAAAAGGTAGGTGGGGACTGGCTCTCAGTGACCGCCCAGTACAGCACGTGCAGCGTGTGCAGGAGTCCTAGACACCGGGCCAGGCGTTCTCTGGGCGCGTCCTGTAGAGAGTGGCAGCCGGACGCATCTCCGAATGTCATCCAGTGGAAAACAGCTAATGCAATAGGTGATTTACCTCGGGCATGTGGCTAGCTTGGCCAGGGCTGTGCTCGTGTCACTAGGAGAGGTAAGTCAGAAGGGTGGCCTCCTTGGTGACTTCCGGTGGACGAGTGACGTGTTCTTGTGTGCTGCTTCCTTGAGCTGGCCCTTCTTTTTCCTGGTTGGCAGAAGCCAGGGGTCAAATACGATAGCCACCTGGCACCCCAGGTGTGGTGGGGAGGACCTTCCATCTGCAGCCACCCACAGCCGCAGGCCTGCAGTGCTGTGGGCGTGGGGCAGTAAGGTTGGCTTTGGGACCCCATTTCTATTTCTTTGTTAATTTGTATATTTGGTACAGGGTCTCAATACACAGCTCAGACTTGTAGTAATCCTCTTGTTTTCAGCCTCCCCAGCCCTGGGATCACAGGCCTGGGCTACCCTGCCCCAGCTTAGCTGGCTCAGCAGGCCCTGGGCGAGGGGTCAGCACAGCATTCGGTTCCTGTGATCCAACTGGGCCCCATTTTTGTTGAGACTTACTCCTCCCAGCGGAGCACAGATGCTGCCATAGACCATGAGTAAATGTCCATGTCTTCAGTAAAACTTTATTGGGAGCCAGGCATGGTGGCGCATGCCTGTAATCCCAGCACTGGAGAAGCTGAGGCAGGAGGATTGTTGTGAGTTCAAGACCAACCTGAGCTACTAAGTGAGCTTAAGGCCAGCCTGAACTGCATAGTGAGACCCTGTCTCAAAAAGACAAAAAAAAAAAAAAAAAAAAAAAAACACTTTATTGGGGGCTTGCGGGTTAGCTCAGTTGTTTAAAGTGCCTGCTCAGGCAAACTCAGTCAGGCACAGGAGACCACGGTTCAATCCCCAGCTTCAGAAGCTGATGGTGAGTATCCGGCCACAGCTGCTAGGGAACCTGAGTCAGGAGGATCACTTGAGCCTGGGAGTTTGAGGTCAATATAGGGAACATAACAGGATCTCGGGTCAAAAAAATGAAAATTAAGCTGGGCACAGTGGTACACCTGTTATCCCAGCACTTTGGGAGGCTGAAGCAGGAGGATTATCTTTAGTTGGAGATCAGCTCAACGTGGTGAGTTCAAAGCCAGTCTGAACTACATAATGAGACCCTCTCAGAAAATAAAACAAGGGCGAGAGAAGTAGCTCAGTGGCATTAGGTGCCTTTCTCATAAGTGCAGGGTCCTGAGTTCAATCCCAGTGCTGCAAAGAAAAAGTAAACCAAAATGAACAAAAGGGGGGGGTAGCTACAGGCCAGAATTGCTGTGCTAGCTGGGGTTTTTATTTGGATCAACTGGCCAGTGTCTGGGTTTCTGTTGGGAATGGCACTGTTGTAGCATGTGCTGGGCCCTGGACGTGCTGCCTCAGTTTCTCTAGGTTGTGGTCTTAAACCTGCGGTCTCAGGATCCTGTCAGTTCCACATGTTGAGGACCCCAGAGGTGCTTGGTGATGTGAATTCTTTGTTAGTGTGGCAGACAGACATAGACTGGTCTTGCCAATGTGGGCACCTTAGCCAGACCCTTACGTAGAACACAACAGAATGTCCCGAGTGTGGTGATGCATATCTATAATCTCAGCACTCAGGAGGCTGAGGCAGGAAGATTGCTGTAAGTTCAAGACCAGCCTGGGCTACATGGTGAGTTCATGGCTAGCCTGGACTATGTAGTGAGACCTTGTCTCAAAAAACAAAGTAAACAGAACAAAATTACAAGGGCTGAGGCATGGCTCAGTGCTGAGCGTGGTCCGTGCTGAGTGTGCATAAGGCCCTAGGACTCCTTTCCAGTAATGCAGAAAGAAGAACCGGCAGTGAGTGGTCAGCTCAGGGCTCTGCACATATATGTCCCCTTGCTCCCCATCGCCGTGGTGGTCACAGGTCTTGGGGACTCTGCAGACTTCTTCCCTTGCAAGAGAAAGGCTCAGCTGCCTGAGGCCGCCATTCTGCTGTGGCCTGGCCAAGTAGCAGGTGGCTGAGTTGTCCCTGGCCCTCCACCCGTTAGTATGTAGGAGTTCCTGTCCCCAGGGCTCCCTGTGACTGCTGCTCTGTGTGTCCTGTCCCTGGGGCTCTGCCTATGGTACAGTGTCTGCTTTCCCTGTGTCCCCTGCAGCTCTGTGTGGGTCTGAGGTGCACAGCGTGGGGCTGAATGGGTTCTGAGCCCTTCTCCCGCCCACTGGGTACCTGTCTGTAGCAGGGCTGCCGCCTGCCTAGCACTCGGCTGACTGCAGTCCGCTTCCGGTCCCCTCTGCTTCTCCTCAGAAATCTTGGTCTCTCTGCCATCTGGAGAGAGCCACCGCTTGTGGCTTCTGTTTCCTGACCTGTGGTACCTCTAGGCTACCTTTGGGACAGGAAAATATACCCCCTAAACATGGTACAGAGAGATAGAAAGAAGGGAACATGGTACATGTGGGGGGTTTCTAGTCGTCTTTTCTATTTTTGGTCTTTTTGAGACAAGTTCTCACTATGTCCTTGAGCTCACTTTGTAGCCGGGGCTGATCACACACAACAGTTCCTCCTGCCTCAGCCTCCGGAATGCTGAGATTACAGGCGTGCACCACTGTTTCCGGGCCTAGTCTCTTATTTAATCTTCTCTGTCTGTAGTAGTTGGGAATAAACCCAGGGCCTTGCTGATGCAAGCAAAGGGCTCATCGCTGAGCTCCAGTTGGCCCTTTTTTCACATACATATTTTTTTACAACCAGAAATTGAACTCAGGATCTTGTACTTACCAGGCAGGCACCATGCAACTGAGCTATACCCTCAGCCAGCCCCCTCTGTCCATCTGTCCCTCCTTCCCTCCTTTTATTTATTTATTTATATTTTTATTTTAAGGCAGGGTCTAGAAATATAGTTGAGGCTGGCCTTGAACTCATTCTGTAGTTCAGGCTGCCCTCTAACTTGCAATGATCCTCTTGCCTCAGCTTCCAGAGTGCTGGGGTTAGAATTGCATACCAGGGGCTGGGGAGATGAGTTTAATCAATCCCCAGTTCCATCCCCCTCCCCCCAAAAAAAGAATTGCACACCACTGCAATGGGCCGGATACTGTGTTTTTATTTTACCAATATGAACAGAAGTGCTGTGGGTACACATATCTCTGTTGTGGCTTTTAGCAGCTCTGTGCTCCTCCGTGCTGGCACCCTGGCCGCTCTGCTCTCCTGAGGCCCCACAAGATGCCTCTGCCTGGGTGCCTGCCTACCGCTTAATACTACTGTGCAGTTGGGTCTTTTTCTCCTGTGCCGTGAAAGGCTTGCCGACTCTTCCCATACTGCATCCATGTGTGGTTGAGTTACAGGGACAAGCTTGGTTCCTGGAGGATCTGTGCCCAACCAGTGCCCTGTGCTCGGACTTGAGGAAATGGTTTCTTTGTCCAGGCATGGAGGGGCCCCGGCTCTCAGCTATGCTTTCAGTGTCTGCAGTGTGTTACTGTGGTCAGTTGTCTGAAAATATGCTGTTTGGAAAATACCAGAAGTAAACAGACCGTGTTCATGTAATTTTTTACTGTATGATGTTACGACTGCCCAACTTTTTGTGTGTGTGTGATGCAAGGGATTGAACTCTGGGCCGTCACATTAAGTAACATTCCTCACTCTTTTGTATTTTTAGATGGGTCTTCTGAAGTAGCTAAATTGAGATCTTCCTGCCTCAGCCTTTCAAGAGTTCTGGAGTGACAGACGTGTGCTCCCATGCCCACTGTCCCACCTTATGTTCTCTGTGGTGTGTGTGATGGAAGAGGATTGTGCCCTGCCACTGGGTTGCACGAGCCTATTTTTAACGTTGGAAATTCCAGTCTAACCTGAGGTGTGACTTTCCTGTGCCCTGTGTTTTATATCTTTTGTTCACACTGTTGGCTTTGGGTAGAAATTTAGAGATTGTGATGATCTGGGCTTAACCTTGTTACCTTTGGTGGAATTCAGCCCCTTTGAGAGCCTGGGCAGTGGGTTTGGGGGCCCCGAAATTCCCAGCCCCAGTAAGGGGCCATGCAGTCTTCTCCCTGTCCTCTTTACCTTTCTGAAGGTTGTAGAAGTGGCACGGGGGAGGGGAGAACCTTCCTGGCTGTTGGGTTCGATCTGGATGGAGCTGGTCCTGGCCCACCCACCCAGAGCTGGTCCTTCTGTGCTGCCACACCTGTCCTGTGTGTGCCCCTCTGCACTTTTTGTTTGCTTTTTTTGAGTCAGGGTCTCACTGCGTAGTGAAGACTGGGCTTGAACTTGCTCCTGTAGCCCAGGCTGACCTCAAACTCATGGAGCTCCCCCTGCCTCAGCCTCTTGAGTGTTGGGGTGACAGGTGTATCTGGTGTTCCTATGTACTTTTGTGCCTGGAGACAGCCCCGCCCAGGACCTCCAGCGTCCTGCCTCCAGCTGTGTCCCCAGTAATGTAGAGTGGGGGATGGGAGGGGCTTTCACAGGCCTGGCTGTTGCACTGCTACCCACTGCACCCTACATTTTCTCTTCATTCTTCCTTGGGGGGTTTGAATCTACCCTCTGCCTTCTCTTTTTTTTTGTCTTTTTGAGACAGGGTCTCACAATGCAGTTCAGGCTGGCCTTAAGCTCACTTTGTAGCTCAGGCTGGTTTTGAACTCACAACAATCCTGCCTCAGCCTCCCAAGTGCTGGGATTACAGGCCTGCGCCACCACGCCCGGCTCCCTCTGCCCTTTCTATATTGAGATGGGATCTTGCTAAGTTGCCCAGGCTGGATGCACATGTGCCATCTTCTTGCCTCAGCCTCCTGGGTGCGGGGATGACCAGCGAGTGTCACTGCTTCCTGCTTTACTAGCCATCCTCTCGTCCAGATCTTCGCCTCCCTTTGGCATCTTCCCTGTGGTTGGGCCTCTGTCTCCTGTCTCCTGACTTCCTGTCCATGCCCCAGCATCTCCCATGTCATATCTTTGGTTTGGCACGTGGTACCCTTGTGGATGTGGGCTGAGTGGTCCCCTGCCCCCTTTTGCGTTTGAGCGGCTGGCTCTCCTGCCCTGTCCCACAGTCCTCGGTGCCCTTGCCCTGGCTGCATGGGCTGTAGGGCAGCCTTTTGTGCTCAGGTACCTGGTGTTAGCCTTGTGAGTGTTGTCATCACAGGCCAGGCAGCCAAGCCTGCTCCCAGTTACCAGTAAGTCCTCTTGTGACGTTCTCTCTGGGGCCATCTGCCCTGCAGGGGACACCAGGTTCTTCTGGAGGCATATGTGGTACAGCGGGTGGCCCATGTGCACAGCCCACCTGAGCGAAGAGGTTCCTGCTTGCCTCCTGGGTCCCACTCATCTTCTTTGGGAGCCCTTCCATCTGCCACCGCCTGGCTTCCCTAGGAGCGGTGACTTCAAAAAATCTGCGCCAGGTGTGGCTGGTGGCGAGTCCATGAGGGACGCACAAGGTCTCGGCTCATCCTCAGCTCTGCAAAACGCAGTCTGTCTTAGAGTAGTTTGAGCAGAGGTGTGGAGTTCAGCTGTGGCTGTGCTGCCCTCACCGCCAGCCTCAGCTCTGGGCCTCTGTGGACTTGCCTCTTCACCCCTTCACATCAGGGGTCCTGGGGTGGGGCATTCTGGCCCTGTGGGCTTGGCAAATGTGCAGTGCTGTGCCCCTGGCGAGAGTGTCTCACAGCGAGCCGTCACAGTCCTAGCGGAGCCTCCTGGGCCCTCCTGGCCTCTCCTGGCCTGAGCCTGGGGGCTGGTGGTCCTTCCTGTTGCAGTTGTGCCTTCTCTGGACGCAGGTGGGTCCCACACTGTGGAACCTGGTTCTGGTGTCTTTTTAGCTGTTGAGTTTTGTTTTTCTTTTTGCAGCATGAGAGACGGAGCCCAGGATCTTCATACTGAGCTCCATTTCCAGCCCTTTGTTATTTTCTTCCGTCAGGGTCTCGCTGAGTACTGTAGGCTGGGCTCACACTGGGAATCCTCCTGTGCCAGCCTCCCAGAAGGCTGGGATGACAGGCGTGCCCCAGCACACCCAGCTCTTTTCCTTTTCTAAAACTCGCAGCATGGCTCATGTTCCTGTCACCTGTGGCCAGGGGTAGTTGGGCCAGGGATGGAGCTTGGTGACTCAAGGTACCCACGTGCACACTGAAGGGATAGCTGGGTGGTGGCCTCTGCTGACGCTATGAAGCCATTGTCAAGCCAACCTCAGGGCATGACTCCTTCACGGGGACTCCTTGCGCCCCTCTTTCCTCAGCTGGGCATCTGGGAGTCCACTGGGACCCGGAACACCTCTGCCCATAGCTGGGCTGTCCCTTTGGGTGATGCTCTTGTCCCGGGCCCACTGCCCAGGCTGGAGAGTGGGTGCCCACCCCCTTGAGTGTTCTGTGCTTGGGGGGCTGGGTGGCCTCTGGACATGCAGGTTTCAATTGTAGCCTTGTGGTCCTGCCACTGGGGGATGTGGAGGTGTGGTGTCCTGCCTCAGCCTGAACAGCGTGTGAGCCCCAGGGAAGGACCTGGGATCCTGGGGAGAGGCTCGGGGAAGCCCCAGACACTGGGCTGTGTTGGGTGATAGGGCTTTTGGCAGCGTAGTGAAGAGATAGGAAAGATAAAAGAAGGCTTTATTAACTCCAAAGATAGGGAGAGGATCCAGGGCAGACGGGGCAGGTGCACCCTCAGGCTTGAAACAAAGTTGAAGCTTTTATGGACTGAAGGTGGAGTTTGAGGGCAATGTTTAGAAAGCTCTGAGGAGCTGATTAGGGTCTTTCCTATGGGGGCTGGAAAGGTGAAAGGAAGTGGCACCCTGGGCTGGGTTGGAGAAGAAGGGGGAGGTGGTCTCTGGGAAGATAGGCTGTTGTTTAAAAGGGCTTCAGCCATATTGGATGACCACCATAATAATTCAGCAGTTCATACTAGGGCCAGAGCCTATCTCTGGTTGTCACAGCAGGGGAGCTCCCAGGCTGAGGTGGCTGGAGGCTCCACAGAGGAACCCTACGGAATGACCTGGGTCTGGACAGAACTGAGGTGGGCTGTGGGTCTCCTCCTGGAGCACTGGGGTAAGTAGGTCAGGAATGGGGGGGTATGGCTTGTGTCTGAGAAGCTGCCTGGTGGCTCCTGTGGTCTTCGCCGTGTATCAGCCCATCCAAACAGGGCAAGGCTCTCGTGGGCACTGGGGACAGTTTCATCTTGGGTACAGAAGGGGACTGAGCAGTGTCCATGGCCTCCACCTGTTACATGTCAGGAGCTCCCTGTCATGGGACAGCTGTCATTGCCTCCAGGTGTGGATGGAGAGTGTCACGTATGAGCGTTTGGTGAGGTCCCTGGTAGAAGTGACCCCCTTCCCTGGGACAGACATTGCTGGAAGAGTTAGGAGACCCCCCCCAGCATCCTTTGTTTTCTTTATTGCATTTTTAGACAGGGTCTCATTATGTAGTTGAGGCTGGCCTTGGACTCAGTTTGTAGCACAGACTGGCCTTGAACTCAGTGATCCTCCTGCCTCAGCCTCCTGAGTGCTGGGATTACAGGAGTGCCTGATCACGCCCCACTTTATCTTATTTTAGTTTTTGTCTTTATGTATCTGGTACAGGCTGTCACTACACAGCTTGGACTCGGTGATCCATCTGTTTTCAGCCTCCCCAGCGCTGGGATTACGGGCGTGTATCACCATGCCAGGACTCTGTCATAGGCTTAGCGCACCGTGGTGGTGGGGTGGTGTTGTATGTGGGACTGGGGATCAAACCCTGGTCCCTGAGCTTCTCAAAACAGGCGATTACTCGAGTGAGCAATCTCGCCAGCTCTTCTTATATTATTTGATATTTGGGCCAGGGCTTAAGTTGCCGAGGGTAGTCTCACGTTTTTGATTTGCCTCAGCCTCTTGCCTCAGCCTTCAGGATGCTGGCATGTCAAACGTGTACTACCACACTGGTTTGACTTAATCTCCCTTAATGTGATTTAGAGATCCTGTCCTCCACTGGGGAGTGACAGGTGGTTTGTTCGCCCCATGGTCTGCCGCCTGTTTGAGGCCAGCCTGCGCATGTCCGGGACTTGGGGGACACGTGGATCCCAGCCTCTGTCTCTGTGTTGCCACAGATGGAGGATGGCCACACGCTCTTCGACTATGATGTGCGCCTCAACGATACCATCCAGCTGCTGGTGCGTCAGAGCTTGGTGTTGCCATCCAGCCAGGAGAGGGACTCTGAGCTCTCAGACACGGACTCGGGGTGCTGCCTGGGCCAGAGTGAGTCGGACAAGTCTTCCACACATGGGGAGGCCGCTGCCGACACCGACAGCAAGGCTGGCCTGGGCGACGAGGACACATGGGATGAGACAGAGCAGGGATTCTACAAGGTGAGGCCTGGTCTGGGTCACCCTGGTCCTGGGGGCATGTACCACCCCCTGGGATCCCCTCCCCGGTCCTCAAGCGCGGAGTTCAAGCTTGGGGTTTGCAGGCATTGACCCCCTGGCCTGTGCAGTGGCCGCCAAGACCTTATCAAATCCACAGCCCCTGCTGGGACCAGGAAGTCCCGTCTGCCTTTTTCATTGTCCTGAGGCAAAAGTTAGTCGCCTTCCTCCGTGCGGTTGCTGAGGCCTTCTGTGTCCCCATTGCTCTTGCTGGGCCTTTTGGTCCTTTGGTAGCAGTTCTGCCCCAGGGGAGGCTGGAGGGTGTTGGGAAAGTCCAGCAGTGGTCACGGCTGGGGTGCTGGGCCCAGAGTGGAGCGCTGCTGGACACCCCCCACCACAGGAGAATGTGGCCACGTCCCCAGGGCCCTCCTGGGGGGCAGGGAGGGCTGCCTGCGTTGGGCTTTCTGTGCCCCAGGCACCCTGCAGGTTACTCACCCAGCCAGCTGAGATGACTGGCTTTCTGTCCCTGCAGGTGAATGAGTACGTGGACGCACGGGACACAAACATGGGCGCGTGGTTCGAGGCGCAGGTGGTCAGGGTGCTGCGGAAGGGACCATCAGCAGATGACGAGCCCTGCAGCTCCACCGCCAGCCCGACACCTGAGGAAGATGTCATCTACCGTGTGAAATATGATGAGTGAGTGGCACTGCTGTGTGTCCTCAGGCTGTCAGGTTGACTTGGTGCTGCCTGGTGGTGATGGCCGGGGTCTGTGCCCAGGTGGAGGCAGAAGGCAGGGCCTGCCCCTCCTCAGCCAGCTGGACTTGCTCAGCCAGGCTGACTTGCCCTCCTCTCCTGACTTTCGTCCAGCAGCGCGGGTGGAACCCAGGGCCTTTGTGCTTCTAGGCAGTCTCATCGTTGAACTATGCCAGTTCATTGTCCTCATTTATTCCTCCATCCCACCATGACTGAATGAAGCCACTTGCTGTCCCTCTCTTTCCTGGGGTGTGCGGCTCTGATGTGTGCAGCGGGCCCTGCGCGGGCACAGTGATAAGGGCCGTGTCTCAATCCACTCAGGCTGCTGACACAAGTACTTTTAAGTCTTGGCCTGGTTTCTCAAGGTTCTGGAGGCCATGGGGCCAAGGACAAGTGCCTGGTTGGCTGCTTGCTCCTTTTGTGAGGACCTTGGGCCACTAGACGAAAGCCCTATGCTTCCAACCCTGCACAGCTGTGGCTTATGGAGCAGTCCAGGTTGCTGGAGGCTCAGGGCTTTAACCTAGAGACAGAAAAGAGAGGGTCACTGGTGGATGGGGCCAGAAGCCAGCAGAGCGTGCTCCAGGGCGTGGGCTTCTGCTGGCACCACCGTGATGTGGCTGGCACATCACGTGGTGTCTTGGGGGGTGGCTACTGCAGGAACCAGAGCGAGCAGGTGCTACCAGCCTGTGTCATCTGGGTTAGGAGTCTGCAAGACTCCAGCCTCCGGGCCAGATCTAGTTCCTACTCAGCCCCAGATCCATAAGTAAAGCATTAGGGAAACCTTAGCACCCCTGAGTTGCCTGGGACTGGGGCAGCCCAGACATGGCCTTTGAGCATGCGGGCAGGCTGAAGCAGGAGGATTGCAAGTTTGAGCCCAGCCAGAGCAACTTCGTGAGACCCTGGTACAACATAAAAAGATACAAAGGGCTGGGGATAGAGCTCAGTGTGAGGAGGGCCCTGGCTCAGACCCCAGGACCGCACACAAGAGGGAAAAAAAAAAAAATCCTTAGCAGAGAGCTTGATAACTCCTATTCTTGGTGACTTATTAGAAATACTAGCCCACAGTGAGAGCTGTAGGGCTGGATTTGGGGGTGTCCCTCCCTTAGGCTGAACTTATTTGCTGGCAGCACATTTTTTTTTTTTGGCAGAACCAGGAATTAAACTTGGGCCCTTGTGCTTGCCAGGCAAGCGCTTATTCTACTGAGCTATCTTCCCAGTCTCTGGCAGCATGTTCTTTTAGCTGTTTATTTCCAAGTGCTGGGATTGTAGGCCTGTGCCAGCGGGCCTGGCTTAGCTGTCCTATTTTACATCTCTTGTGGCTCTTGAAATAATCCTATGCCTTCAGAGCAGTGGCGAGGAGCCTGTCAGAGCTTTTAGTGACATGAACAGCCACGTGTGCCACGGGGCCCCGCCACTCTGGAGTAACAGCCCCTGGGCGCGTCCTCTCGTGTGTTCACATAAATAGTGCTCCTCTGCAGAAACGGCGTTCATTCATTTGGTCATTCATACATTTCTTTGTGAGTCAGAGTCTCACTGTGTAGCCCAGGCTGGCCTTGAACTTGTGGCGATCCTCCTGTCTGAGCCTCTCAGTGCTATGATTACCGGGACATGCCACCATGCCCGGTGGAAAGGACTGTCAGTGCATGCTTATTGGAAAGTTATACTTTGTCCTCCCTGGAATCCATCCAGGGGCCACTTCCTCCTGGCTTGGAATATCTGTTTAGCAGGTGGAACCCCAAGGTCATGGTGTTGGTCTAGGGTGGGGCAGCAGCTGTCCCTGAGGCTCCTGGGTGTGGAGGCTGCCTTTCCTCCGCCTTTGCTGTCCTCTCCCTGTGGCCTCTGTCCTCCCTCCCTTTCTTGCTTGCTCTTGTTCACTCTCACACTCTCAGTGGGGTATATCCTTCTCCATGGCAACTTTCCTTCAGTACTGGGGAATAAACTCGGGGCCTTCATACTGAACTACACCACCAGTATGACCTCTTGAACATAGCTATATTTTTCCTTATGAGCCAGGTTCTTGCTCTTTTATTATGATCCTCCTGCCTCAGCCTCCCAGAGTGCTGAGATGACAGGCGTGGACTGACATATCGAGCTCAGCATGACATCTTAAAATGCAAAGACCCCGTTTCTGAGCACGCACCTGCACAGACCCCTCTCCTGTCCCACTGCTGGGGCCAACCATGTTCTGTACACCTGTGTCAGAGCACCTGAGTGCTGCAGCATGGGCCTTCTCTGGGTGCCGCTGGGCTTTCTGAGACTGGCTTCTCCCCCACCAGCTACCCTGAGAATGGCGTGGTCACCATGAAACCGCAGGATGTGCGTGCACGTGCCCGCACCATCCTCAAGTGGCACGAGCTGGAGGTAGGCCAGGTCGTCATGCTCAACTACAATACCGACCACCCCAAGGAGCGCGGCTTCTGGTACGACGCCGAGATCTGCAGAAAGCGCGAGACGCGCACGGGACGTGAGCTATATGCCAATGTCAGGCTCGGGTGAGTGTGGGCCGGGCCGGGCCTGATGCTCCCTGCTCAGGCTTCTGTTGTCTCCTGTGAGCTTCCTGGGTGGTGAAGCCCTGGCAAGGCCAGAAGGCACAGGGGCAAAGGGCAGGGTGCCAGAGCCTTCTCATGTGGGGGGCAGTGGTGGTTGAGACAGGTTCTTGCTCTGTCCTTCACATGCCAGCCTTGAAGGATCCTAATGATCCTCTTTCCTCAGCCTCCTGAGATGAGCGCTGAGATGATAGGTGTGCACCACCATGCCTAGCTCCACAGGCCTATTTTTATTATTATTATTATTATTTTTTTTTTATTTTGACACAGGGTATCGTTATGTCTCTGAATTACCCAGGCTGGGTTTGGGCTTGAGATCCTCCTGCCTCAGCCCCCCAGAGTGATGGGATGACAGTTCTGAGCCTCGAGTTGCTTTTTCTGTATGCTCCACAATCCAGGGGAGCAGTAGGGCATGGAGCAAGGAGTGTGCAGTCCGGCAGCCGCTGTCCCAGGCTGGTCCTGAAGCCCAGGACTCCAGCTGGTTCTGAGCATAGAGCTGCTCACTCTTTCAGGGCTTAAAGGTCAGATCTGTTACGCTGTCATTTCTTCTGCTTGTGGAGTTTGTGTCTTCATTTTGCTGGAAGTTTGTCGGGATTTTTTGTTATTTTTTGGGAATTAGCTTGTTTCATTGATATTTTTCTGCATTTTCTCCCTTTATTTGCAATTTCATTGAGTTTTGCTCTTGGCTTAAATTTTCTGCCTTCAAAAAAAAAGAAAAGATGACCTCCCCACCCCCCAGCTCCTCAAAACAAGTTCTCTTGTCTTCTACTTGCTCTGGGTTGATTTTTCTTTTCTGGTTCCTAAGGAGAGGGTCTGTGTGGATTTGAAACAGTTCCTTCTTCCCCCTTAAAGTGGAGCTTTCCCACATACTCCGCTGTGCTACGGATATTTTGTGTGTGTTTTGAGGCTGGGTCTCCCCTCAGCATGCAGCCTGGCTTTGTACTTGGCTCATCTTGCCTCAGCCTTCTGAGGCTGGGCCTGCAGGTCTGGGACACCATGCTGGCTTGAGACTTGTCTTTGACGGTGACTCAGGCGGGCGCTATTTAATTTCCAAGTGTTCAGCAGTTTTCCTATTGGATTTCTGCCAGTGGCCTGTTGTTTGGCTTTACCATGGCCAGAGAGCATGTCTCTGATTTTCTCTGAAGTGTGAGTTTTGGCCTTTTGGTGATGGTTCCATGGCTACGTGAAGGAAAAGGAAAAGGAAAAAAAAAAGATGTTTCCCTGCCACGGGGGCATGCTCCATGTGTAGCCATCCAGGTGGTTGGCCGAGCCTCAACCTGCTCTTGCCGGAGGTTGTCTTGCAGTTCTATCGCTGGACAATGGTACATTCAAGGCTTTGCGTGTGTTTCGAGGGGCTCTGGTCTGGTGCTTATGTGCCTATGGCCTGCGCATCTGCTCGGTGAAGCAGTGCTCTGTGGTGCGTGCATGTCTTGGTGTTAAACCCAGAGCCGTCACACACACAGAGCTGCATCTATCGCTAGCCCTTGGTAATTTTTAAAATTCTGATACAGGGTCTTGCTAAGTTGCCCCAGGCTGGGCTCCAGCCTGCAGTCCTCCCACCTCAGCTTCCCAGAAAGCTGAAATGGGGAGCATGCGATGCTTTGCTGACTTAATCTTTTCCTATTATGTGATATACCTGTTTGTCTCTGGCCTTTTTTTTTTTTTTTGAGATAGGGTCTCACTGTGCAGTTCAGGGTGGATTTGAACTTGCTGTTCTCCTACTTCAAGCCTCCCAAGTGCTGAGATTCTAGTTTTGCACCACCACCTCCGTGTCTAGACGTGATTTTTTTTTTTTTTTTTTTTTTTTGGGTGCCAGGGATATGGTGCCCAGAGCTTGGTGCATGGGAAGCACACACTATGCCCAGCGCTGCGTGCCAGCCCCAGTGGCTGTTTCATTTTTTATTTTATTTAATGTGTTTGGTTGTTATAGGGTCTCACTACACAGCTCAGACTTGCAGTGATCCTCCTGTTTTCAGCCTCCCCATCCCTGGGATTGCAGGCACTCACGGTGCCTGGACTCTGTGGCAGGCTCAGCCTGCCCTGAGGCCGTGGCTGGTGTGGCGTTGGTGTCAGGGATTGAACCACAGTCCCTGAGCTTGCCTAAGTTTGCCTAAGCAGGCCCGTTAGTCGGCTGAGCTGCTGCTGCCCCCGCCCCCTGCAGTGGCTGTTTACATCATTCCGTGATAAAATAATATCTTAGGTACGTCAGGTCATCCAGAGCATTCTAGGATACCTGTTTCCTTTTGAATATGAGCATGAGAAAATTCAGTGTATTTGCAACTTGGACTGTTGCTCTTGGCTGTTACTGATGAGGTTGCTAGAGACTCCTTTTAGGTCACAGGAGCTTGTTTTTGAGACCTAGAACTCCTGGTGATCCTCTCGCCTCAGCCTCCTGATCTCACCTCAGCCTTCTCTCACCTCAGCTGGGATGACAGCTATATACCACCACCATGCCTGGCTCTTGGGAGCCTTTTTTTTTTTTTTTTTTAAGGACAAATTGGTCAGCTTCTCTTCGTGTTATTTGCTGTTGAGTTTCTCATTGGCTTTGTGTGCCCAGAGGTTTGAACTTCTCCCAAACACATCCCATATTGAAGCTGTGATTTGTTTTTGTCTTATGTCTGGTTTGGCAGGACTTGACGTGGCAGGAGACTAGCTCCAGTCCTGCGCAGGGCCTGTAGAGGCTCCCGTCTGATCCATGAGAGCCCGTGGTATTCAAATGCAGCTAGAATAGGGCGAGGGCGAAGCAAAGGGAGCATAGCAAGCAGGGACAGAGGTCCATGCTTACTGATGCTGTGGCAGGACCTGGGGGCTCTGGTGGTGGGAAGGCTGGGGCAGCAGGATCTGAAGTTTGTTCCTGCAGAGGAGACGTGGTAAGGGCCTGTCTCCACGACGAAAGATGGTGGAGCTGTAGCTCAGGCTCGGGTCATGTCCCCAGTGCCGACTGAACAACAAATTCCTCCTGGGGCTCCAGGCTCAAGTCAGGCAATGGCCTGCTGATGTTGTGGGATGTCCTCCTGCAGGGACAATTCCCTCAACGACTGTCGCATCGTCTTTGTGGATGAAATCTTCAAGATTGAACGTCCAGGCGAAGGCCCTCCCGTGGTGGAGAACCCCATGAGACGTGAGTCCTGCACGTCTGGGTGTGCGCGGGGCCCTCTGTCCCATCCTGTTCTTGTGGTCACTGGTTCTGCCCGCCCCGACAGGCAAGAGTGGCCCGTCCTGCAAGTACTGCAAGGATGACCCCAATAAGCTGTGCCGCATCTGCGCCTGCCACCGGTGTGGGGGCCGGGAGGCACCCGATAAGCAGCTGATGTGTGACGAGTGTGACATGGCATACCACCTGTACTGCCTGGACCCCCCGCTCAGCAGTGTGCCCCCTGAGGAGGAGTGGTGAGAGGACTGCGCTCGCCCGGGAGTGGGTGGGCGTGTCCCCGTGCCATTCTCCTGTTGGCGTGGCTGTGCTGTCCTGTCCTGTGGGGAGGGGCTGCTAGGCTCTGCTCAGGACACCAAAGGGAGCATAGCAAGCAGGGAAGAGGTCCGTGCTTACTGATGCTGTGGCAGGGACCTGCATGTGCTTACCCAAGTGCCTTGGCTCGGCCCTGGCTGCCCGGGGACCTGCATCTGGGTGGAAGTAATGGGGGTACTCAGGGACGCTGACCACCAGTTGTTGTGGTCGCAGGTACTGCCCTGATTGCCGGAACGATGCCAGCGAGGTGGTGCTGGCTGGGGAGAGGCTACGAGAGAGCAAGAAGAAGGCGAAGATGGCGTCGGCCACGTCGTCCTCACAGCGGGACTGGGGCAAGGTGAGGCGGGCGCCCCAGTCATGCCCATGCCGCCACTCTCCTCCCCTTCATGTGCTCACGGTTGTCCCTTCTGTGTCCCTATGTGCAGGGCATGGCGTGCGTGGGACGCACAAAAGAGTGTACCATTGTCCCATCCAACCACTATGGACCCATCCCGGGCATCCCCGTGGGCACCATGTGGCGGTTCCGCATGCAGGTACTGGTGACTTCTGCTCTGAGGCTTCATGTGTGGTGATGTCCTGCAGGCATCTCAGCTCCCAGGGAGGGAGGGTGGATGTCTGGAAGCCTGGGACACAGGCAGTTCCACGTTAGCATTAAGTTCCTGACTGTTAGCTGGGCATGGTGGTGCACCCCTGTCACCCTAGCACTTGGGAGGCTGAGGCAGGATTGCTAAGTTCCAGGCTAGCCTGGGCTACGGAGTGAGCTCAAGCCCAGCCTGAACTGTCCAACACTGCATGACTGCTCCATGCCCCGAGGTCACTGTGCCAGGGCAGAGCTGGCGTCACTGGACAGAACCAGTCACTGTGTCATGACGTCCTCTGCCTCCAGTGGCTCCATCAGTGCTCAGTGCCACCGGTAGCATGCGCTGGTATTGAGATCTGCTTTTCTTCTTCCTACTGAGGATGAAGCCCAGGGCCTGCACCCTGCGCTGCATCACAGGCTCTTGTGAAGTTGCATAGCCTGGCCTTGCGCTTGGCCATCTTCCCGCCTCAGCTTCCCAGAGCGCTGGGACGACCAGCCACATCGCTGCATCTGGCTAGTCTTTTTGTTTTAATTTTTGAGGCTCTGGGTACAGAACACAGGGCATTTTGCTTGCTAGGCCAGTGCAGTGCTACTGAGCTCTGTCCCCAGTCCTCTGGCAGCCTGTGGACTGTGTGCTGAGGTGGAAGAGACGCAGATACTGCTGACGCGGGGCTGGGAGGGGCTGTGGGGGTGTCCCTGGCCCTGAGTGAACCCCTGGCCTCCATCTGCTCTGTGCCAGCAGCAGCCCCATCGTGAGAACCACAGAAGGGCAGGGTCCCCAGCGAGAGGGTTGGTAGGTGGCCGGGCTCTCATCCATTTCTGAATGAGTGGTCCCCAGGCACTCCTAGTCTGTCCTGCAGAGCTGGCTTGTCCTGGGTTAGTGCAGGGCCACCCGCGTGTGTAGAGTGGCTTGGTGCTAAGCTTTGCCCATGCAGCGCAGCCACCTGAGGATGTGAGGTGGGGGACGAGGTCCTGCTTTTCTGGGGTTACTGTTGATGGTGCCCGGTCTCTGGTGTCTGCAGGTCAGCGAGTCTGGCGTCCATCGGCCTCATGTTGCAGGTATCCATGGCCGGAGCAACGACGGGGCCTATTCCCTGGTCCTGGCCGGGGGCTATGAGGACGATGAAGTGCGTGAGTTGGGGGTGGTTTTACTTTTTTTGTTTTTCACTTGAGTCTTGTTTTTGAGGCAAGGTCTTACTGTGTAGCCCAGGTGGGCTTTGTACTCTGGTCAATCCTGCCTCACTTCTGAGTGTTGGGATTATAGGTGTGTGCTGCCATACCTGGCTTATTATTTGTTCATCTTTAAGTGTGTTAATTCCTGCTCCTTTCCAAGGTTTTGCTTTCCACATTGACAGTCAGGAATGGGTCAGAAATAGTAAATGGAAAATTCCAGATCTAGCCAGTTCATACCTTTAAAGTTCTGTTGGTCATCTACTAAGTTGGAAAATTCTGGCATCTGCTATGCTGTGGTTTCTGTCTTCTAATCATCTATCATCCCATATGTACCATAATCAATAGCAAAATCCTATCAATTTATTTTAATAAAGTCTCACTACTTGCTAAAAATAAAAATTAAAGTTCTGTTGGCATGATGCACTGAACAGTATGCGTGCTGAGTGGCACGGCACGCCTGGTGCCACCCGCCTTTCCACACGGTGTGTGCTGCCCTCCCTTTGCTCGCCAGGCAGCCGTCCTGGCTATAAGAGCGAGTAGGCTGTGGTGTCGTAGCACCGCGGTCCTGTATGTACGAGAGGGCCGGTGAGCAGCAGCAGTGTGGTGCTGGCGGTGTGTGTGCTGGCTGAAAGCAGAGCACGCTCCTCGTAAGTGAGAGGAGAAAGCCGACGGCTTTATAGTCACTACACTGAAGCTGCTCAGAGCAGATCTGCCTAGAGTTGTGAGGGAGCAAAAGGAAAGTTGTGCTGGCTGGGATACTTTTTTTTATTTTAAAGATTCTTTTTTTTTTTTAAATTTATTTATTTATTACAGTGTCTCGCTACACATCACAGACTCTTTTCTTGCGGGGGGGGGTATTAGCTCAGCCCATCCTGGGGGAGGGGCTGGCACGGCATGTGGTGCTGGGGATTGAACGGTGGTCCCTGAGAGCTTGCCTAAGCTTGCCAAAGCGGGCGCTTTAGACCACTGAGCTATCTTGCCAGCCCCTGGCTGGGATACTTAAGATGGAAAAATCGGGCTGGGGAGATGGCTCAGTAGAATGTGTGCTTCCTCAGCAAGCACAAGGGCTTGAGTTCAATCCCCAGTTCTGCCAAAAAAAAAAAAAAAAAAAAAAAAATAATAATAATAATATGGAAAAATCATTAAATAGTTTGGAGCCAGGGATATTGGTGCATGCCTGCAATCCCAGCATTCAGTAGGCTGAGGCAGGAGGATCTCCTTGAGTTCCAGGCCAGCCTCGGCTATATAGTACAAGGTATCTGGGACACTGTCCACAAAATGCAAGTTCAGTATAATTCAAAGCTTTTGACATTCACTGGGGGGGGGGGGGGTCCTGCAGTAAAGTCCCTTCTCTGAAGAGAGGCTTCTGTGTGGCTCACAGTGCCAGGTACATTCCCATGTGTGGCCATCACCACATCCACCTGCAGGGTCTTTCATCTCCCTAGCTGGCGACCACCATCCTGCTTCCCCTCTGTGGAGCTAATGACACTGGGCCTCCTAGGAGTGGGACCCTGCAGTGTGTGTCCTGGGTCTGGCTCAGTTCCATGAAGAGCATGGCCTCGAGGTCCATCTGTGGTGGAGTGGGTTTCAGGGCTTCTTCCCCTCCAGGCTGCATGTGGATGGATCCCATTGTGTGTCCATTCATCTGTTGATAGACACTTAGGCGTCCCACTTTCACACTGCTGCTGTGTGCATGCATGGCTCCAAGACCTGCTTCCGGGTCTTCTGGCTATAGCCTGAAGACTACAGCAGTGCACTTGCTGGGTTACATGATCTGTGTTTTTCTTTCAGTAATGGAATGAACCCAGGGCCTTTGCACTGGGCCTACTTAACCCTTTTGAAAAGTTTCATGTTTTTTTTTTTTTAAATTTTGAGTCTGGAGCTGGGCATGGTGGCGCATGCCTGTAATCCCAGCACTCGGGAGGCTGAGGCAGGAGGATTGTTGTGAGTTTGAGACCAGCCTGAGCTACAAAGTGAGTTTAAGGCCAGCCTGAACTGCATAGTGAGACCCTGTCTCAAAAAGACAAAAAAAAAAAAAAAAAAAAAAAAATTTTGAGTCTGGGCTTTGCTAATACATTAAGTTGCTGGGCTGGAGCTTGCCTGCCTCCTGCCTCCTGCCTCCCAGGGTGTCGTGTGGGCATCTGATGTAGTTTCTTGAGGCAGCGCCTTCCTGTTTCCTCAGCAGCCAAACCCCATGTTCCCTTCCCACTGCAGCTCCCCTGGGCCCCATCTCACATCGTCACCCATGCTTCTATGCTCTTTGTTCCTTCCGTGTTGGTAGGTGTGTGGGCTGTTGACCTGGCTCCCCACCCCCAGGTGTGCGGCTGACAGGCCCGTCTTCTCTGTTGCAGGACAATGGGAATTCGTTCACTTACACAGGGAGTGGTGGCCGTGATCTTTCTGGCAACAAGCGGACTGCTGAGCAGTCAAGTGACCAGAAGCTCACCAACACCAACAGGTTCGTGTCGTCTTGGTTTTCCCCCAAGAGGCCTCTGTGTCTTGGTTCTGGTCTAGGGTTGGGTCTGGCAGGGGCATGGAAGAGCCAGACATCATTCCGTCTCCTTGTTTGCTTAAGCTGTGTGTCTCCAGCTTGCTGTTCCTCCTTGGTCTTTGTGGCAGACCTGTGGCTTTGCTGTCATGGTGCTACAGCTACCATGTAGTGTCTGGGAGCAAATGACTGGGGCTGTTCAGTAATACTTTGTGAAAACCCAGCCACATGGGCTGGGGAGGTTGCTCACTGGCACAAGTACCTGCTTGGCAAGTGCAAAGGTCCCGAGTGCAATCCCTGGTACTACAATAAACAACAACAATGAAAAAAACCTTGGCCATGGGCCAGGATTTGCTGCCCCCCACTGCCAAATCAGGCCGGGATGCTCTAGCATTAAAAGCATCATAAAACCCAAAAGAAAAGACTGGGCAGTCTAGTAAGGTAAGAGGCGAGAGGCATCTTTGAGACAAGGCAAGTGACTGCTGCAGGGAGATTGTGTCATGCAGGGCAGCTGTCTGTGACATAAAGAGCCTCTGGAGAGAAAATAAAGGAGGCGTGGGCAGCCATTGTCCCTAAGTGCCCCCCCTGGGCATCAGAGAAATGGGATCGAGGCAATGTCCAGAGCCTATTTATTTCCCCAGTGAAACTGGCCAGAAGCTCCAAGATGTTGATGGCAGGGCAGGAATGAATGTTCCA
Organism: Ctenomys sociabilis; assembly: GCA_004027165.1. NCBI lineage: Eukaryota > Metazoa > Chordata > Mammalia > Rodentia > Ctenomyidae > Ctenomys > Ctenomys sociabilis. Next base: position 31,954 of record PVKA01011610.1, on the reverse strand, counting down.
CTCTTGGTAGAAACACGAGCTGCTGCCACCACCTCTCCAGAGCGCACTTACATGGAGCGTACTGGTTCCCAGCTCAGCAAGTCGGGTCTCGATTCTCCCACAGGGCACTGGCTCTCAACTGCTACGCGCCCATTAACGATATTAAGGGTGCTGTGGCCACGGACTGGCGCTCGGGGAAGCCAGTGCGGGTGGTGAGGAACATGAAAGGTGGCAAGCACAGCAAGTACGCACCTGCGGAGGGCAACCGCTACGATGGCATCTATAAGGTGAGCAGCGCCGTTGGCTGTGCCACCCACCCGGCCATGCCCCTGGGAGGGACCCAGACCTTGATCCTAAGCCACACCCCTCATTAACACATCTGGCCATGCCCCTTGAACAGCTCAGGGATCAAGGTACTTGCCCTGGCCCCTGACCTTCCCCTGTCAGGTCCTCACTGTTGGCCTCATCCTTTATCACAACCTTCAGGAACACCTCCCAGGCCACGCCCCTCAGCAGGCCTTCCTTCACCACCCTCCTAGGCCATGCCCCCAGTAGGCTCCGCCCTGTATGCCCTCACAGACCACGCCCCTCCCAGCATCTACACCCTGGGCCTTGCAGGTTGTGAAGTACTGGCCTGAGAAGGGCAAGTCTGGTTTCCTCGTGTGGCGCTACCTCCTGCGGAGGGACGACGATGAGCCTGGGCCCTGGACAAAGGAAGGGAAGGACCGCATCAAGAAGCTGGGGCTGACCATGCAGGTGCGCCCTGTTCTGGCACCCACCAGTGGCCCCACGTGACCCTGCTGTCCAATTTTTTTTGTGTCTTCAGCCACGCTTTCTGGGTGGAGCAGGAGTCTTGAGTCATTAAGTGAGCAGTCACCCAGAAGTGGGGCTCCTTGGCCAGAGCTTTTTTCCAAACGACTCCCAGGCTCCCCTAGCTTTGAGCCTCCCCTTGTGCGTGGTATAGATGTGGCCTTGTTCCCACGTGCTCTGTGCAGAGGGAGAGCTGCCAAAGCCCTCCCATCCCTGCGAAACTGGTCTTCCTCTACATCGGATGAGCTGGCTGGGCCTGCAGATGGCCGAGCCAGAGCTGTTCTGCGAGGAATCACTTGCCGTCTTCTGAGAGCTGTGTGCTTGGCGTGGCTCTGGCACACTGGGATCCTGCAGCTTGTAGCTCCTTCCCTGCGCTTGCTGTACAGCACACGAATGCTGGGCACTATTTTAGGAATCTTATTTGCTGTTGAGAATCAGATAGCGCCTACCCTGGGGGCCACAAGGCTCATCTGAATGCATTTATGCTACCAGGGAATTTGGATACTGGGGGAGTGGGGGACTGGGTGTCACTTATGGCAGGGCAGTTTTTTTGTGTGTGTGTGTTTTTGAGACAGGGTCTCACTTTGTAGCTCAGGCTGGTCTTGAACTCACAACACTCCTGCCTCAGCCTCCCGGGTGCTGGGATTATAGGCATATGCCACCAAGTCCTGCCCTGACAGGGCAGTTTTTATTTGTGACTTTGGACGTCACTGCGACTGCAACATTTTTTGTGGAGATTGAAGGCCTGTCTTGCGTCTCTCGGGCTGGCCTTGTGTGTGTGAGCTTTCTTTTGATACTGGGCAGGTGCTCACCATGGCGCCACACCCGAGCCTGTCAGTTGCTCTGTAGGAGAGGAATGGGGACCGGCAACGGTGACTGCGGTGAGGCCTGGCGCTGGACGCAGCGGCCTCACTGTGTGTCTTGTGTCGTGCAGTATCCAGAGGGCTACTTGGAAGCCTTGGCCAACAGGGACAAGGAGAACAAGAGGGCGCCTGAGGAACAGGAGGGCCCGTCACCTTCCACGACGGGCAAGTGGAAGCGGAAGACGGCAGGTGAGTGTCTTGTCTGCCCTCCGTGGGCCCTGTGTCCTGCACAGGTGCCCTCTGACCCACTGTCCTCTAGGTCAAGGTGGCTCTGGGGTGCGGACCACCAAGAAAACCAAGCTGGAGCCCTACAGCCTCACAGCTGAGCAGAACAAGCTCATCAAGGCGGACGAGAGCAACGCGAAGCTGTGGACGGAGGTTCTCACGGCACTCAGGGAAGGCCTGGTGAGTGGCACCCAGTGCATTATGGGGCAGCTGCTGGCCAGACCACGTTCAAGCACAGCTCAGCAACTTCAAGTGCACCCCTCGCTGTCCACTGTCCTCTCCCCAGCCCGCCACTGCCACCTTTTATCCTATCCCTGTGGCTCTGGTCACCCTAGGGCCTCCTGGGAGTAGGACTGCAGCGTGTGACCTTCTGTGTGTGGCTTCCTGTGAGCAGCATGGCCTCCAGGCTCATCCCTGCTGTAGTGGTGTTAGGATCCCTCCTCATGGCCGAGTGGCTGGACAGCACTGCGTCCCTCCTTTTCTTACATTTTTAAGCTGTGACCACAGGGTGCAAATTTCTTTCCTGTACCCTTCTTTGACTTCAAGGTGTGTCGTGGTTCAGGACTAGGAGGCTTGTGTTTCAGCTTCCTGAGGTACCCCCAAGCCAGGCCTGTCTTAGTCTTTCTGCCTTTTGTAGTGTGACAGTGGTTGGTCATTGCCAGTGAGAGGCTGCTTTTATCCAGCCGCCGTGCCATCCTTAGTCTTGGCTCAGCCCCCCGACCCATGTGAGTGTCCTGGGGCTGTTGTCATATAAATATAAGCCCTCGAGCCTTGTGGCTCAGAACAACCCAGACTTAAACTCTCACTGTTCTGGAAGCCTGAACACAGAAAGGAGCCTTCAGGGGTAACTGGAGCCTTGGGCAGGGCCAGTCTCCACGACGGCCCATGGCTTCTGTAGTAGTCCCCTCTGAGACTATTATGAGTCTGGGTCTTGGACTCAAAACAAATCTGCCTCAGCCCCCCTCCAAGAGCTGGGATTACAGGTGTGTGCCGACACACGCAGCCGGTTTTGATGTGTCCTTATCTGCAGAGTGTCTTGCCAGGCATGGGTACATATTTGAAGGACGGCTCCGGACGGCTTAGGGTCCCTCTCCAGCCTCCTATTCCTTCTGGCCTCTTTCCTGAGCCACCGTCTGGAGTGTGCGCTGCTCATCCTTCTTCTGGGGGCAGCTCTTCCTGCTCCTTGCTGTTTTCAGCCCCATGCGGACTTGCTTTGTTTGTTAACTTCTTTGAGTTAGGATCTCACTGCTCAGTGCAGGCTGCCTTGAACTCACTGTGTATTTCCTGCTTGGCCCACCTTGTGGCAGTCCTGCCTTCTTCACTCAGCCTTCTGCGTGCAGGATGACAGACGTGTACCACCGTGGCCTTTTTTTTTTTTTTTTTTTTTTTTGCGGAACCAGGGATTGAGCTCAGGCCCTTGCACTTGCCAGGGAAGCGCTTACTCCACTGAGCCATCTCCCCTGCCCCTGCACCTGACATTCTTACCCATCTTGACACCTTCCAAGCCAGTGTGTGAGGGGCCTTTCTGGCCCCCTGCAGGGCCCACTGGGGGCCCTAGGTACAGCACCTTGGTGTGGGATGGGCACCCAGCTGCTCCTGTTTGGGGTGGGGTCACGCGGGCTACAGCCAGTGAGTGTGCCTGTGCGCAGTTCCAGGTGTTCCTGAGCAAAGTGGAGGAGACGTTCCAGTGCATCTGCTGCCAGGAGCTGGTGTTCCAGCCCGTCACCACCGTGTGCCAACACAATGTGTGCAAGGTGCGTGTGGCCAGGCTCCATGCTGAGGGCACCCGCTGGGCAGGTCCCTGCCTGGCCTGTTTGTGGATGCTCAGGGTCACAGGCAGGGAGGAAGGCTTCCTGGTAGAGGAGGCGGAACAGGGCAGCAGCGTGGGCATGCCAGGATCTGGAGGGAGTGTGGGTGCTGGGCCTTGTTTCCTTCTCTTGGCTTCTGCTGCTGCTGCCTCCACAAGCAGTGTTTATTGGGCACCTGGTGAGTGTAGGTACTGGTGTAGGGGACACTGAGCCGTCCCTGGGCAGGTGTGGCTGTCATATGCAGGGAGAAGCAGCAGGGTGGTGGGGCGAGGCTAGAGGGGCCTCAAAGGTGGTGACAGGTGCCTGGCAGCCAGCCCACACCAAGCTGGCAGCGGGCATCGAGCACTAGGCAGGGCGTGGGGCAGGGAAGGGAGCGCTGAGGGGACTGGGCTGGGGCCTCACTGGCTGCTCTGTCTGCAGGACTGCCTGGACAGGTCATTCCGCGCCCAGGTCTTCAGCTGCCCGGCCTGTCGCTACGACCTGGGCCGCGGCTACGTCATGCAGGTGAACACTGCGCTGCAGAACATCCTCAACCATTTCTTCCCCGGCTACAGCAGCGGCCGGTGATCCCCCAGCACTTCCGGCGGCGCTGGACCCTGTTCCGGTGCCTGGCCTCAGCGGCTCTAACTTAAATGTGTAGTTGCCCCTCTGCTCCCTGAAAGCCTTGTCTTCCCTGATTTTGTTTTTGTTGTTTAATGTATGCATTTTCAGGAGTTTCCAAGTTCTAGCTGAAAGTTGGACTTGAAAGCATTTGGTTTAAATTGTATCAGAAGCATAAAGCTGCAATTATCTGCATAAGATAGAATCAGCCACGCGGCCCGAGGCTGCGTCCGTTGCTGGTGCTGAGGAGTTCTCAGAAGCTCCCACCACTGACTGCTAAGAAGGTACCCATCCCGCTGCCCAGAGCCATCTGTGAGGCTTGGGGGCTTGGGGGTCCTCTCTGCCCCAGTGTCAAAGCCAATTGTCTTTCTGATAGCAGCAGTGTGGTTCCTGGCGGGGCCCCACTGACCGCCAAGGGGCTCTTAAGAGGCCTGGGCTCCTCCACAGGAGCCCTCCACGGCCTCCGGCCTGCCTGCCAGTGCTCTGTCCCTGGGGAGCGCACCAGGTGGACAGCGTGTATCTACCTCACCTCCACGTGGGGCCGGCGTGGCCCACGGGACGGGGGGAGCAGGCTGGAGCCCTGCCCAAGTGCCTTTGCTCGTCCTTCTCGAGACTGGGCTCTTCCTTTTTAGCACTGAATTGTGGAAAAATGCCAGGCAGATTTTCTGAAGACTGTGTGTCCGTTTCTTCCTGGTGCTGAGTTGGGTGTTTTGGGGGTGGTTTGTGTTCTCTCCATCGTTTAAGTGGGGTTTTTCTTTTTTTTTTTTAACCTAAACTCAGCAATTGAAACTTACAAAAGGGGATTTTGTTTGTTTGTTTTTGGTAACGGATGCTTTTTTCAAATAAAATTTCTTTTTGTAGTATATGTATTAAGAAAGATGTAACTTAGGATTTTGTTTTGTTATTTGGGAGTTTTTTAATGCTTTTTTTCAAAGAATTTGTTCATTTTCCTACTTACCAAAGTTTGCAGCTTATACCTCAGCAGACCCAGGGATGTTATAAGTCACAACTGCAGACAGACCGAAGCAATACTATTTTTTAAAAAGTTTTTTTTTTTCCTTATTAGATTATTAATGTATTAGGGAAGAAATAAGGAAATTCTGTGTAGGCTTTTTCTGAACATCAATATTCTTTGTGCAGATTTTAGATTTTCAGAATAAACGTTTTTCACAGAAGCACCTCGTTGTCTTTGTGTCTACAAATAGTTCTGGGCCGCGTTACTTCTCACTGTGATTTCATTTTCTGAAAAACTCCGAAAGAAAAGTTGGTAGAGAAAATCGCCCCACTTTATGGAAATAATGCTTTTTGCAGTACTGGAAATTGAACCCAGGGAGTGCTGAGCCCTTCTGACTTTTTAATTTTGTAGCAGAGTCTTGCTAAATTGTCCAAGCTGGGCTGGAACTTGGGGTCGTCCTGCCTCAGCTTCCCAGAGTGCTGGGATGACATGTGCACCAGCCCATCAGGCCGGCAAGTTTTATTGATAAACTCATTATAGAGCAGACGTAATTTGATAAAGTAATACATTTTAATAAAATGTGTGCCATCTTTTGTTTCTTAAAATGTTCTGTGTCCTTAGGAACCAAATGTATATGAAGTCACAGAGATCCTCTTGTCACAGGTCTGTAAGGGGCAGGACAGACTAGTGGTTAGGGATCGGGCAGAGTTTATAGGGCTGTTGGGGCAAGTGGTCAGTGAGGGTTTGTGGGGTGAATTATATCTCAAAAATATTGCCAAGTGTAGGCATGTTAGAGGAAAGATGCCTGGGTCTGCCAAACGGGGCCTTTTGGTGTCCCCCGGCCAAGGTCTTCCAGGAGACCTGCAGAGTCTGTGGAGACGTCTGATGGCATGTTGGCTCCCTGTCTTTGGGAGGGTTTTTGGTTTGTTTTTAGAAACAGACTCTGGCTGTATAGTTCAGACTGGCCTTGAACTCAGTATGTAGCCAGCCCGGCCTCAGACTTGTTCCAAGCCTCCTTCCTCGGCCTCCTTAGTGCCTGGATTACAGGTGTGCGCCTTAACGGCCTGGCTTATATTGTTGAAAAATGTGGGAACTCCAGAAATTTGTGAGTCTGTCAAGCCCAGCGTGATGATGATTTCTGAATCTTTTCTGTGTTTGGCTTTTTTTTTTTTTTTCTGTTTTAGGGCAGGGTCTACAGGGTATTCAGAGTCTCATTACTAGATCAGACTCTTAGTGATCAACCTGTTTACAGCCTCACAAGCGCTGGGATTACAGGCATATGCCACCACACCCAGTCTCAATTGCCATCTCAGGGTGCCCCCAGGGGTGGGGCCCGTAGGCCCTGAATCAAATTCCCAGCTCCTGCGTCAGCTTGCAGGTGCTTTAATCTGAGCTATTTGGATGGCCCTTGGCTTTTTTTTTTTTTTAGACAGGATCTCTCTAGTTCATGCTGCCCCTGAGCTCATTAGGTAGCCTAGCCTGGCCTCAGACTTGGGGCAATCCTCCTGCCTCAGCCTGCTAACTGCTAGGATTATAGGTGTATCCCAGTACATGGAGCTAGTTGACTTTTTTTCCAACAGCTTTATTAAAAGAGATTTCATAGCGTCTGGGATATAGCTCAGTGGCACAGTGCCTGCCTGACAGACATGAGGCCCTTAGTTTGACTCCTTGCACCAAAAAGGTTTTTTGTAATGGCATCTAAAGTCCCCAACTTACAGAAGGACTTTTTAAGTTGGGACCATTCAGAAGTACAACAAAATGAGTCTCCTACACCTCTGACGCAAATGTACCAAGTGAAGCATAAAGGAGCTGCACAGGTCCTGGGCTCCACTGAGTGCTGCGCTGTAGTGCAGGGAGCACCCGGCGGACTTGCTGGCTGCGCCTGGCACCCAGGAGCTACTTCGTGGTTTGTCTGCATCTATGATGTTGCAAACACGAGGTCAGTTCGGATCTGTGAAAATTTGCTACTCCAATGTTCCCAAGTCGGGGACTCACTGTACAGTTGAGTTTTACTCTCTTCTTAGGCTTGGGTGACTGCCCTCACTATCTAGTAATGGAACATTTTGTTACACTGTTGTTCCCTCGAGTGGTCATTGTTGATCCCCCTCTGCTGATGCCCCTCCACAGCGGCTAGCCCCTACAGGTCCACTTCCTGTCTCTGGCTTCTCCTGTACTGGACATTTCCTATCCCTGGAGCCCACACTGTGTATGCTGCGTCTGAGGTTCCCTGAGCCCAGCGTCCTCAAGATCCCCACACACTGGTGAGTGTCATAGCCATTCCTTCCCCGGCTGAGTTAGCCTATTACCTTTAAATCCAATCCCTAGTACTAAAAGAGAGTGGGTTGAACGCATTTTTACAATCTCCCTGCTTGGATTCTTTTCAATGTTACACTTCTGCTGCTTGGCTGGGCATGGTGGCACACACCTGTGATCCCAGCATTTAGGAGCTGAGGCAGGAGAATCGTTGGTTCAAGACCAGCTGGCACTGCAGCATGACGCCTTGGCCCAGAAAACAAAAACAAAACAAATTTTTGCTTCTTTCCCTCACCCATGGTTATAAAATGAAAGCATGACCATTTTAGAAACTGAAGAAAAGGATCCCACCCCATGTGTATTTCTTTAGGAATTAAATATGCATGTCTATCTTTGTTTTGAATCTACTAGTTGCTGGTCTGTGGTTTAAGTGCAAAACAACTCAGTTTTTTTATTCTACCACCATTTTACAGTAAACAGAATTGAGGCAGAAGGAGGGTAAGCAGCTATAAAGCGGCAAAAGTAGGGTGTGTGTATCTGAATATAAATGTCTCATTTAGGAAGCAAATCTGGGATAGTGCTGTATATTCCTTCGCATGCCTGGTTTTCTTTTTTAATTTAGTTTATCAAGTAGCCCATTTGTCTAGCTCCGTGATAAACAGGTGTGGGCTTGTGGGCTGTGGTCTCAGTGTATATGTGCAGCACATGTCGTGCGCCTAGCAAAATTGGTAGGTTACATTTCATTGCCAGGGAGCAAGGTGCAGTAGACCCTGTCTCAGAAAGGGCTAGAAGGGCTGGGGAGATGGCTGAGAAGAATAAGTGCCTCTCTGGCAAGCACAAGGGCTAGAGTTCAATCCCTGGTCCCCCCCCCCCAAAAAAAAAGAAAGGACTAGAATGTAGCTTAGTGGTGAGATGCCCCTGTGTTAGTTGAATTACTAGCCTTAGAAAAAGTTTTCTTCTAAACCTAAAAGAGAATGTCTTCCATTCTAAAGAAGTTCGTCTTTTTCAGCTAGTGGGTAATGATGAACCCAGGACCTTTGCACTGAATGACATTCCCAGCACTCCCCTCTTTAGGGGGGTATTGGGGATTGAACACAGGACCTTGTGATTGCCACTGAACTATATTCCCCCACCTCACCTGTGCCCCCTTTTTGGAGTCAAGATTTTGGTTAGTTGCCCAGGCTAGGCTCACACTTGGGATCCTCCTTCCTCAGGCTCCCAGAGTGCTGGGGTGATGTGGCACCAGTGTCCTGGGCCACCCATCTCTACTTGGTGTGCATTAGTCCGTAAGGTAAGGGAGCCTTGCTGAGCACCGAGTGCCTCTTGGTGCCGCACCTTGCCTTTGGGCACGCTGCGGGCTGGAGAGCAGCTTTAATTGGACTGCTGACCCTACTGTTGGACAGACTCCTAACATCTTGAGGCCCGGGGCTGGAGGGTCTCCAATACAGTGCCTGGCCCTAGCCTGTGTACCTATCCACAGAGTTCACCAGCCCCTTTAACAATCCTACTTTGCATCTGACACCTTTTAATTAAGCAGCAGTGATTTTTTTTTTCTTTTTAAATGTAATGTTTTCAACAGAGGAGAGGTGTAAGGATTGTTCGTTCACTGAGCCTCAAATATGCCCACCATTTAGATTCCATGACTGTTAATGTTTTCCACAGAATTGGATTTAAAGAGTCGCCAAGCAAAAAAAGGAAAATTGACTATTTAGGTCCCCTGCTTAAGAAAAACATTAAAATTAAAGTCTGTGAAATGCAAACATCTGGAATTCACTGATTTACAGGGTAAACTTGGATGCTGAGGGGAAAAAAAGGCATGTGTGGGAAAATCCCTTTCTGTTAGCACTTATTTTTTATCTCTTGTGCTGGGGCTAGAACCCAGGGCCTTTGCACTGTGCTACATCCTCAACCCTTTATTTTTTTCTAGAGTGGGGATCTTGCTAAGTTACTCAGGCTAGACTTGGGCTTGGAATCCTCCTGCCTCAGCCTCTTGAGTATCTGAGGTCACAGATGTACCTGCTGCATCCTAGGACCATTATCCAATTCTTTTTCCAGCTTTCCCCCAGGTTAAGGAGGTCCTGGAGGGCATTTTCTGTTTCCTATTTTAAAGATGAAGTGTAAATTCCATGAGGAATACCTGAATAGGATCCCCTAAGAATTTTAAACGCCCAGAAAGGCTTCACATCCCCTTCTGACTCATTTTACCGGAGTGGATCCTTCTCTCCCCACAGACTCAATTGTCTCCTCAGGAGGTTGCTATTTTTGAGGCATTTGCACACAAATGAATTTCTGGAACCCCTAGGGTATAGTGTGTGTCTCATACAGTGTCTCAGTGAACGCAGAATTTTGGAGTATCCCAGAGTACTGTCCGACTGGGTAGCACAGCCCCCCCCCCCACGATTGATGGGAGCTGGGATGAGTGGTAGGTGGGCACTGAGCTGTGGGGGGAGGGGAAATGCAGCCTTGAATTGCAAACGCCCCGGGGCATGAAAGCCCTGCCTGTTGCAGGAAAGATGAGCTCTGCTACTAGAAAAATGCCATTGCCTGCTAGTGAAAGGGGAGTATGCCCCCGTCCCTGCCCTGCCCACGGTACAATAATAGCAGTGAGGATGGCGAACCTTAGTTACACGATCGTTCTACGAAGCCACGGAGTCGAATGCTCACCTGGGGTGTATGTGGGGAGTGGTCCGAGACCTGCATCTGGAAACTGGGGCACAGTCCCCCAACTTGAGAAGTGCTCAGCTACTGCATGAAATAGCGGCCAGGGCAGTTTTCAAAGCAGAACTAAACTCTGAGGAAATGCTTTAGTCTCTGAAGCCTTTGCAAAGATCTTCTGGCCTGCCTTGAGGGTTTATTTCTTGATCTTGTATTTTTCCAGTGCTCCGTCCTTTGCAAAATGGGTTGCTTTTGGGTGCTGTTTCTTAGCTCAGAGTAAATTTGGGGCTCCCCGGCCACATCCAATTTCCGTCCATGGGTCTCGAACACCTGTCCAAGCGTTCAGGCCTGGACCGGCTGATGTTGTGCAGGCTCTCACGTACTCGGCGGCAGCCTGATAACTAGGGCGGGGCCAGGAGATCAGACATTGATTGACACCGACTCTAGCCAGTCGGCGCCGCGGGCCAGTCCCTCAAGCTAACACTAGCTTCTCTCAGAACGGTCGTTGGGCGGTCCTCAAGGCACCCTTGTCAATCTATGGCCCCGGTGCTGTCGGGTTGGTCATTATCACTTTACCTGGCGTGCGCTCTCACCAATGAGAGTGGAGCCGGTCAGTGGGCACGTGAGTGGACACGGGCGCGTCCCCTGACGGCTGGCCAATAAAAACACGAGGCTGACTCTAGTAGTCGCCCAATCGGTGCGCGGTGGGTGGGCCCTGCGGTGTTGATGGACCCGGTGGAGGGGAGGAGCGAAGCTGTCAGCCGCAACCAGTAGGCGTGCGGGCGTGGGCTCGGCAACCAATAGCAGCCGGGGCGGAGAAGGAGTGCCGCCTCATAAGCCCCTCCCCAGGGCGCTCGAGGAAGGCTCGGCCGCCAGCGACCGATCGGGGTCCGGCCCGAGCTGGGCCTGGGGTGCGACGCCGAGGGCGGGAGAGCGCGCGCCGCTGCTCCGGGACCGGCCGCGCGCGCCGCCTCAGGTGAGCCCACGGGGGAGCCGGCCGGCCAGCCACGGATGGAGGAGCGCGGGCCGTGTCGCCCAGGCCGCCCCCGCGCCGCGGCTCGGGGCTGCGGGCGCGCCCGGGACTCGAGGCCCAGGCCTCGGGCGCGGCCTGCTCGGGGCCCGGGGCCGTCGCGCTTTGTCCCGGCTGGCTAAGCGAGCAGTTGGGGGCGTTAACCGACCAGCCCGGAGTGGGGGTGGCGCCCGCCGGGGGCTGCAGGCGGCTGCAGGCGGAGGGGGCCCGGGGGGGGGGGCCCGGCAGGGCCGGACAAAGGCGGGGCGCGCCCAGAGCGGGGGCGGGGCGGGCGCCCCTTTTCCCGGGCTGGGGGCGCACAAAGATGACAGCGTGGGTGGCCGGCCCGACCCTTCTGCTTTATGATGCAAAACAATCCTTATCACATTAAAAATAAGAGTAATAAAAGGAAAAGAATGAAAGGAAAAGAAATTTTAAAGACCCCAGGCTCTTGGTAACCCCTGCTTGCGTTTCTGGGCCTTTGGGCACTGGAGAGGCAAAGAGCACCCCCCAATTCCCCAGCCTCCCAACCCCAGCGTGTCATCCCGTGGTACCCCGAAATGCCCCTCATTGCCGCCCTCCAGTCAGCCTTCCGTTCAAGCTTCCAAACTGTCTCCCATGTCCAGCCGCACCTCTCAATCTTAATTTTAAAAATTCCTTGCCATGCACGCGTAGCTTCGAAATGCACCCCCACCCCCATGTCCCTCTTACTTTCAACCCGGTCGCCATCTCGGAGGAAGCCCCTTGCTGTAGAGACAGGCACATGGTCCCCCCCATCCCCGGAGTTCCCCGTGTCGGCTGGGCATGGATTCTCTCTGAAGTGTGCTGGTGTCTGGGCTTTGCCTGGGCCTGAGACTGTTCAGTGGGCAGAGCGACATCAGGTGGAGTAGGGGGTCCGTGTGATTCGGAAGCCGGGGTTTTCTGAGAGATGTTTTAGCCTAGGAGTAGGGAATGTGTTTCAGTTTGTCCCATCTATCTAGTAGGGTGAGGATGCTTTTGTTTTAATAATTGAGCAGTATCTGGGGAACTGTTTCCCCAATTGTGAAACTAGTGGGAAGGTAGCCGCACTCGAGCACCGCGATCCTGTGATATGTAAAGAGCGTCCTTTCCGGGGTTACTGCCTGAGGCATTGGTTAGCACGTTCTTTTCGGCTCCAGCGCTGTCTTAGGGTCTGAGGAGACTGGTCATAAAGGCGTTGGTGTAGTGCCCATCTCTGTCCCCAACCTGGAGAAAGGTCCTACAGCTGCACATACCCTGCTGGGGGCTCATTAGATGACTCCTCTGGGCTTTTATTGCAGCCCTGCCAGAGTTAATGACTCCCCTAATTCTCAAATAATAGCAGCCTTCAGAGCCTTTGGGAGGATGTGTGAGCCTCCTCCCACCCCACAGAGCGGTGGGCTGCTCCTCTCCTCTTGGCCTTTATCCCCCTTCCCCAGGACACAATGTAAACTGCTAGAGACAACTTTCCACACTTCCTGGAGCGAGGTCTTCTGAAACTTGCAAATCCTGGTGTCTGTCAGGTTTTGGGGACACACAAAGAGGGTCAGAGCGTCCTGGCTGATGGAGGTCAGAGCCAGGGAGGCCGGGAATGGCTGAGATTGGGTTGCTCAGATGCTTCAGAGCGTGCGGCACTGTGTGCACCATGCTAGGCACCCTGTGTACACTTGTGAGCATGCAGGTGCCTGGACCTGCAACATGCAATTCTTAGCAGCCATTGATTGTTGGAACCTTTTCAGAGGAGTCTTGTGAAGGAGATGTGAAACCCCGGAGCCTGAAAGTATCAGCAGTCTTTCACCCACTCTGATCTTCAGTCCCCATCCCCTGTGTCCCTTGAGATCACCCCCTATCTGGGCTTCCATTGCTCCTCTGCTGCTTTCTGATCCCCCTATTCTCTCCCCACCCCTCCCCCTGCAGGGGCCCCGGGAGTCCCAACCCGGGAAGCCCAGCTGTCTTCTGTGCCATCTGACACCTGGCAGGATTCATCTAACCTGTAGAGGTTGGGTTTCCAGCCCCTGGGCAGGTTGGGAGGAGCACTGCACTCCTGGGTTTCTTTAGGAAGGGGTGAGGGGATGAGGAGGTACTCTGAGATGTGGTCGCAGTTGTGTTGGAGTAGCTTAGGGAGTGGACCAGAGGTGGCCTTCTGTGGCCAGGGACTGAGGTGTGGGCATGAGGCTCTCCCTGGGATCCAGGAAACTTATCTGGGGCACAGGGCTGTGTGACCTTGGGCCAGTCCTCTGCTCCTGAGCATAGGGGCATTCAGCCCTCAGCAGGACTTGGGCATGAGGGGTGGGCAGCGAGAGAGGCCTGTGCTGGTCATACCGTGACAGATGGCTGGCCTGCACACCAGCCGTGCCCGGCTTGTGGCTAGGTTCCAAAGACCTGCTATGTGGCTGTCCACGGGGCTCTCAGCCCTGTCCCACCCCAGGGGCCTCACTTTTGGCTGAGGACACTGGACAGAGGAGGGGCTGCCTTGGGCCTGCTGTGCCCTGACGTTGTTGGTGCGTCAGTCTCTGGGTTCTGACTGGTGTCTGCACCCAGCAGGCTTGGAAACTTGAGAGACCTGGGCTCAGGTGCCCCGCAGGCAGGTCCGTCACCTGTGTCCATGTTTTCCACTTCTGTGAAATTGGCTGTGCATTATGGACACACAGCTCCTTGTGTGCTGTGTGGTGTAAGCCTAGCGGTCATGAGAGGCACCAAAGATTTTGGGGGTGCTGGGTGCCCTGAACTGAGAGCTGATGTCTTCACATCCGCCCTGTGCCCAGCCTGGAATGGTGTGCTGTTCGGGGTGTTCTGGGCACTGTGGGGTGCTGAGTAGGGTCCCCAGCCTCCACTGGCTTAAAGATAGCAGTAGTCCAGGACTGAAAGCCACACAAGTCCCCAGATGTGGCCTAGTGTACCCTGGGGGAAAAGGGTTTCCTGGGAGGACCTGAAAGGCCCCTAACTCTGCTGCTGTCCCCCTTTTCCCATCCTGTGACAGTGAATGATTCCCACGGCCCCTTTGTGTGGGACTGTCCCTTTGCCCTCCCCAGCCCCGAGGAGGTGCAGCCTGCCCCCGACTGATTGCATTGCTATGGGTGTCCCTGGGCTGCCCTTGGCCTCTGGGTCCCTGCCTAGGCTTCAGTGGCCACTGGAGGTGGCACTTCCATACCTTTCCCGTCTATACCTTGTCCTCCAATCTGGTGGGCAACTTGTTATTTAATGGTGACTTAGTGTGGTTAAGTCAGGCATTGTGGTATTGTGACCTTTTCTTGACAGTGTCATCCCAGGAACCATGGGATGCAGGCGTGCTGGCGGTGGTATTTTAAATCACACTGGTGCAGGTGTTACTGTCTCAGGTGAGGGGGGGGTGCACTTTCCTGGCATGTGTGCCCCTCCACTTTGTTATGTTGGTGAATATTTACAATTTTGGGAGTTTGGTGTTTGCCCCTGCTTGGCATGACCCATTTGGGGACCTTGTGTTGGAGGTGTCCCAGCCATTGGGGGGCCATTTGCACTCTTGTGTCCTGAAGGGGTCTGAAAAGACAGCCTTCACAACCTAAATAAAGTCTAATAAGTGAAGAGAAATGGAAATGGACAAAAGCATTCTGGCAAGAGGGAAGAGCTGGAGAAGGTCCTGAGGCAGGGAAATGTTTGTACCTGAGGACAGGCAGGCAACAGGCTGGGGAGCTGAAGGGTGCGAGGGCAAAACAAGATGGCTGTGGGAGGGCCCTGAAAGTTTTCCTAAAAAGTGACTGAAGCCCCTGAAGGATCCCTTCCCCTGCCTGCTGCTTGAAAGGCACAACCACTTTCCCTGCTGCCTTGTTTCTGCTGTAGGACCTTGCACTTACTGTTCTGACTGCGGACTGCTGCAGTGCTTTTCCTCCCCTCTAGCCTTTTCATTTAGGTCTCAGCTAGGTGAACCTCCTCTTCCCTGGCTCCCTGCCTACAGTCACCCTCCAGATCTCTGTCATCCTGCTTTTTCTTCTTTGCCGGAAATGAGCATTAATCTTCTAACATGGACTGTGTTATGTAGCTCAGGGACACAGAGCCTTTCTGGCAAGCGCAAGGTCCTGAGTTTGATTCTTCGTAAAAAACAACAAAATACCCAATTCCTAACACTACCAGAAATGAGTATAAATCTCTGTGTGTTTGTGCTCCCTTTTGCTCTGGAGCAGAGGCTTTTTTTTATAAAGCACTGGGAAGTAAATATTCCCATCTCTGGAAGGCAGGTAGTCTCTATCCCACCCCCACTGTGCCATCACGAGTAGGAAGGCTGCCCCAGTTGGTAGCCAATTGCTGCATCTGCCTGTGTCCCAATAAAACTTTATGTGAACACAGAAGAGTGCAGTGCAGAAATACATAGTTTTTCCATCCTGAAATACTTCTTTTGATTTTTTTTTTTCCCCTCACCCTATAGTTAAAAAAGGTCAAAGTCATTTTTAGGTCACAAGTTGTATAAAAAAACAGGACATAGTAGGATTGGGCCCCCGCACCTGAAGTTTTCCAGCACTTGGGCCCCAGAGTGAGACCCATATGATTGAAATAACATTGTTGGTTTGTTTGCTTGTTTGAGGCGGGTGTCTTGCTATCTAGTCCACACTGATTGCTAGGTGTGGTGGCACCTGCCTGTAATCCCAACCCTCGGAAGGCTGAGGCAGGAGAATCACTGTGAGTTTTGAGGCCAGCTTGGACTACAAAGTGAGATTAAGGCCAGACTGAACTGTGTGGTAAGACCCTGTCTCAGAAAGACAGACAGACAGACAGACAGACAGTGCTCTGTCTATTTATGTATCTATTTCAAACTGGCTTTGAACTTGCTAAATTGCTCAGGCCAGGCTAGAATTTGGGATTTTCCTGTCTCAGCCTCCCTCCAAGTGCTGAGATTACAGGTGGGCACCATGCCTACACCTGACATCTATTCTTGATGGCTGTGTGTATAGCAAGTCACAGGGCAGCTCTTGGTGCATATTATGTGCTCAGAAAATATCTGTTTAGTGCATGAGTCTCTATCCTACTTCTCAAAGCATTTGTAATCCAGCCCTAGAACTCTAAAAATAGGTCGAGGGTCTTTGGAGGGAGTCTGACTGCAGAGACTATGTGGTGGGGCTCAGACAAAGGAGGGTAGAGACAGACCTACACAAGGGGAAGAGGTCACAGTTTGAGGGAAGGCGAGGATTCGCGACACCCTTTCCTTCAGGAGTCCCCAAGCATCAGAAGAGGCTGGGGTTCATCCCTGGAGCCATCTGTGACTGGTGAGAGCTGGTAGTCACGTAATTTTTTTTGTGAATGTCCCAGTCTGGCTCCTGATTGTTTTTTTTTTTTTTTGTCCTTTTTTTTTTGAGATAGGGTCTCACTGTGCAGCTCAGGCTGGCCTTGAGCTCACTTTTTAGCCCAGGCTACAACAATCCTCCTGCCTCAATTACAGGTGAGCACCACCACACCCAGCTGGCTCCTGAATTTTGAAGAGAGGGTCTTACTCTGTGGTCCATGTTGTACTTAAACTCAAGACCTTTATGCCTCAGCCTCCTTTCTGAGGGCCGAGATGATAGGCAGGTGCCACCACAAACCCCTCTTTCACTGTGGTGAAGGGAGTGCTAGCGTTTTAGGAGGTGGATTTTGCTGTTACAGTAGAGGAGAGATGGCCTTGGCAGGTGTGAAATGCAGCTTTGTGGGTGCAGTGGGCCAGCTGTGCTCAGGCTTGTGGGTAAGGTGGGGCACTGGGTCCAGTGTGCCTGTACTCCCTCTCCTCTGTTCTTTCCCTCACTGTTGGGGATAAAGATAGGCTGGCAAGGACAGGGACACTCTGACTTGCCAAGAAAGGTGGTGTTTCCCTGGTTGTGGGGGTCTTTTTTTTTTTTTTTTTTGTCTTTTTGAGACAGGGTCTCACTGTGCAGTTCAGGCTGGCCTTAAGCTCACTTTGTAGCTCAGGCTGGTCTCGAACTCACAACAATCCTCCTGCCTCAGCCTCCCAAGTGCTGGGATTACAGGCCTGCGCCACCACGCCCGACTTGGTTGTGGGGGTCTATGTCCGTGATTCCAGCACTGTCAGAGGCTGAGGCAGGCGGATCCGTGGCCCAGCCCAGCCTGGGTAGTTTTCAAAATTGAAAGCTGAAGATGTGGCACCGTAAAGGCTGTGGGTTGCACCCCCAGTATTGCAGAAAACAACATACAGAAAGGGTGCGGTTATTTAAGGATCACCCTTATTTTCCTGAATTGAAATAGGCCTCACCTCCCAGGGCTGCCCAGAGCCCTGTGGCTTCACAAAGTTTTATTTATTTCCACTCATCCTGCTTCTCTGACCTTCCTTTCTTTCCTTTTCCAGTCTTAAGCAGGGCAGGGGCTATAAACACATAGGACCCTGGCCAGGGTTGCTAGGCGCATGGGGTGCAGGTGTGGCTGGGCCCAGCACCCCCTTGGGTGCTGTCCTGGGACCTAGGCAGAGTTCCTTGGGCTGCAGGGCCAGAGCCCTGGGGGAGCAGATGTGGGCAGAAGTGATTCCTGTAAGCTGAGCCGGCAGGACCTTCTGCATCCAGATCAGCTTGGTGTGAGCTGGGCCTGGATGGCTCCCAGGGGGCCTCTAGCCACAGAGTTGCTGAAACCACCACGAGGATGCAGTGAGGCCCCGGCGACTCTGTGACCACCACAGGCACCCTCTCAGCCCTGCTCTGACGCCCACCCCCACAGCAGGCTCCCCTGGCTCCCCCTGCGCATCCAGCGGGGCCCTGCCCACTCCGTGGGCTCCTGCCTACTGCATGCCCTCCTTGGGGTTCCAGCTCTGTGCTCCTGGGATTCCAGCTCCATGTGCCTGCCTGTTCCATTCTGCTGCTTCCACCCTGAAAAGAGCAGGGGGCTGGTGAGGCTGCGCTTCTGCTAGCACCTTTTATTTTATTTACTTACTTTTTTTGTATTTTAGGGAAGGGTCTACAGGGTGTTCAAGGTCTCACTACTAGATTGGGCTCAGTGATCTGCCTGTTATAGCCTCCCAAGAGCTGGGGTTACAGGCATGTGCCTGCCAACACCTTTTAGAGGGCCAGCAGTGCCCTTCACCTCCCACCCTCCTGTGGTTGGTGGCAAGTATAGAATAATTTTGGCCCCTCAGTGTTGGATCCTTTGCACTAGTGGCAGTGTAGAGTTTGTTTCTTTTCTTTGTCCTACTGGGGATTTGATTTGTTTCTTTCTTTTTTTTTTGGTGGAACCGAGGATTGAACTCAGGGCCTTGTACTTGCTAGGGAAGTGCTTATTCTGCTGAACCATCTCCCTGGCCCTCCTACTGGGGATTTGAACCCAGCGCCTTTCTCTTTTTTATCTTTTTATCTAAGTTGTTAAATTGTCCAGTTTGGCTTGAATTTGCAATCCTCCTGCTTCAGCCTTCCAGAATGCTGGCACAACAGACTCTTTCTAAGCAGATACCAATGAGTGGCCTTGTTTAGCCAACAAATGGGCTGTGTGCCTGCCCCACTGGTCACCTAGCCCTGAGTACGGAGGGAGGAGCTCCGTTGTTTATGGCATAGCTGCAGCCAGTGCACTAGTCACCTTGGTGTCTGTTTGAAGTGGCCCCAGTTCATGCCCTGCCCTCTGAAAGTCTGCCATTATCACATTGTAACAGTGGTCAGGCTGCTGTCCACTTGGCCACATGCTGGTGGCAGCTAGGTGACCAGGGTTCACACAGTCCCTTTGGGAAGATGGAGATGCCAAGTCTGGTGCAGCTACCTGGGATGGGGGTCAGGGAGGCTTCCCAGAGGAGTGTCCATCATGGTGACATGATCTGGTGGGCAGAGGAAGGGAGGGAGGGCCTGGGAACCCTGTGAGAGGAACAGGGAGGAGGCACAAGGGCTGCCAGGTTCTCAAAATGTGGGGTGACTTGAGGGCCAGCCACCCTGAAGCTGGTACTGAGGACCTAGTCTGAAAGTCAGTCAGCTGTACAGAGAGCCAGCTGACAGCTGTTGCATGGGGCACCGCTTCGCTATCTCTACGCTAGCCCCTCTCAGTGTCAGCCTGCCTTCTCTTGCTTTGTTTGTTTGTTTGTTCTTTCTTTTTCTTTTTTTCTGGTCTTGGAAATTGAACCTTAGGCCTTTTTACTGAGTTATATCTTCAGCTATTTTTATTTTTGAGTCGGTCTGTTTTGCCTGGGCTGATCTTGAACTTATGATCTTCCTGCCTCAGCCTTCCAGACAGACATGTACCATGCACCCAGATTATTTTGTCTTTTAGATGGGATAGGGGTCAGGTCATATAGTTCAGGCTGGCCTTGAGCTCACTGTGTAGCCCAGACTGGTCTCCAGCTCACACCTATCTTCCTGCCTCTGCCTCCTGAGTGCTGGGATCATGAATGTGTGCTACCACGCCTATATTTTTATTATTTATTTTATTTTATTTTATTTTATTTACTTATTTATTTATTTTGGCAGAACCTGGGGTTGAACTTAGGCCCTTGCGCTTGCCAGGCAAGTGCTCACTTGTATATTTTTTTGCAGAACCAGGGATTGAGCTCAGGCCTTTGCATTTGCCAGAGAAGCACTTATTCCACTGAGCCTGGCCTCTTCGCCTGTATTTTTAATAGAGAAATATCTCATGTACTGTAAAATCCATCCTTTTCATGGTTTTTAACGTGTTCTCAGAGTTGTGCAACTGTTTTTTTTTTTTTCTTTTTTCTTTTTTCCTTTTGTTTTTTAATTTATTTTATTTTATTTTGGTGGAACCAGGGATTGAACTCAGGCCCTTGAGCTTGCCAGGCAAGTGCTTGTTCCACTGAGCCATCTCTCTAGCCTTGTTGTTGTTTTTGAGATTGGGTCTTGGTATGTGGCTCATGGGGCCCGGGAGATAGCTCAGTAGAATAAGCGCTTGCCTGGCAAGTGCAGGGACCTGAGTTCAATCCCTGGTTCTACCAAAAAACAAAACAAACAAAAAAATCATTGTGAGGCTCAGGCTAGCTTGCTGTGGAGGTCAGGTGTTTCTCTAGTCTTAGCCTCCCAAGTGCCTGGATGACTGGCCAAGACAGCCATGCCCAGCTGTAGAGCTGTCAGATTACTTCTGTCAAATTCCAGAATATTCCCATTACTCTAGAAAGTTGCAGTGTCTCCAGCAAAGTCAGTTCTTCTTCATGACACTGCTCCAGCCTCTAGCACCACAATCTACTTCATCTCTGTGATTTATTCTCTCAGCTCAGTGGTTTTACCGTCCACCCACACTGTAGCCTCCTCAGTGCTACATATCTGCTTGTGGCTGAGTAATAACATGCCTTTGTGTGAATCCACAATCTAGCACCTCTCTTCCCTACAATTGTTGTGGAGTTCTAGAATACAGGCTGCAGCCCTAGCTGCCCAGGGCATGACAGTGGAACCTAGGGGACCACCGGCATCAGGGACTTGGCTGCAGTGCTCATATTCACCTGCAGGGGGAGCTTGAACTGCTGGGTGCATACCAGCGTCTGGGATCCTGTGACTAGCAGTGTTTCCTGGGCCTTGGTCTTCCTCTCCGTGTGGTCTCTCGGTGGGGCCAGCAGGACCTTTGTGTTCCTACTCCATGGATTTGGGTGGCTCAGGCTGGCATCTCACGCTCCCATGTTCACCTGAGCGAGGCAGGGCTGGGGCTGGCTGCTTGGTCTCCCTCAGCCACCCAGCCCTTCCCTCCTGTGCCCTGTCACTGGGTGATACCACCAGCCCTTTTAGTTTTTTTTATTTTGAGTTAGGGTCTTGCTGATTTGGCAAGTTGTTTATGCCGGGCTGGAGGTTGCCATCCTCCTGCCTCATCCCCTTGAATAGCTGGAATGTGAGCCAGGCCCCACTGTGTACACAGGCATCTTTCCTTGATCCTTTCCTGTAGGCTGGCAGTAAGCTCCTCCTGGCCATTTCCCTTTCCTGGTGCAGGGCTGGGCCCCCGTGTGTTGTCTCCTTTAGAAGGCAGCTGCAGGTTCTCAGCAGGCCATGCACCTAGTGGTCCCAGCTCCTGCCCCAGCAGTATGTGGGTGGATAGTGCTGTTACCACACAGGATGGCCAGTGTAGCCGGTGCCCCCTTCGTGCCTGATCGGCAGTGTCTCCCTGCACACAGCAGGGGTCACTGGCAGAAATGTGACCACTGGCTCTTCCCCTGCAGCTTGTGCTTGCTAGCAGGCATGAGGCCTGGGGTTCATCCACAGTACTGTAAAAAAAATAAGAGTAAACTCAGCATGTGGTGCTCTTACACCCTGCCCCATTTACCACACAGTGCGGTGCAGATGGCGGGGAGCAGGGCTCAGGATTTCAT
The DNA here is from genome assembly GCA_004027165.1 of Ctenomys sociabilis. NCBI lineage: Eukaryota > Metazoa > Chordata > Mammalia > Rodentia > Ctenomyidae > Ctenomys > Ctenomys sociabilis. The sequence continues at coordinate 10,575 of PVKA01011610.1, read as the reverse complement.
GATGGCATGAGATTTCCTAGGTGCTTCTCTCAGCAGGGGCAGGCAGCAGAGCTCTGTGGGACCAAGGTGCTTACTGTGGTTGGAAGAGGGACTGGGGCCAGGGTACAAAGGCCCTGGGGTGGGCCCTGAGGGCCAGTCCCAGCTGAGCTGTGGTGGGCAGGCCCTGGCTCCTAGTCTAGGGGTGGGGATGGGGGCGGGGCTGATGGGGTCAGAGTGTCTCCTGGTTGCCTGTGTCCCCAGGAGCTGCCAGTGTGGGAACCAGAGCCATTGCTGTGCAGCCACCCGCCCTTTGACTCTTTCATTGGAATGCTTGGCCTTGGTTGACACAGCACTTCACCTCCACCTGGGCATGGCTCAGGACCCACGCCCAGAAAGATACAGGGACATCCTGGGCTCCACATGGCTCGGAGCCTGTGGGATGTAGGTCAAGGCAGGTCAGGGCTGCGGTGGGAAGTGCGGCTCGAGGAGGGGAGGGTGCCTGGACTTGACAAGTGTTGCGTATTTTTTTTTTTAAATGTATTTAGAACAGGGTGTACAGGGTCTCACTATGCAGATTGGACTTGTAATGATCCTCCTAAGTGCTGGGATTACAGGTGCACAGCCCCACCGTCTCAGTGCACCTTGGGGGTGGGGCCAGGCGCTGGCATGGCAGGCTCAGAATCTGGCCCTCAAGTGTCACATCTTGAACACTCATTGGCAAGGAGGTGATCTGGGGTCTTCTGGATCTAAAATTTCTTTTTTCAGCTGGGGAAATAGCTCAGTGGCATAAGTGCCTGCCTGTCAAGTGCAAGGTCTGGAGGATGGAACCCCAGGGCCTCACACATGCTAGGCCAGTGCTCTGTCAAGGCAACACTCCCAGCCATTTTTATTATTTCTTTTTGTGTTTTGAGACAGATCTTACTATGTAGTTCAGGCTGGCCTTAAATTCTTTTTTTTTTCTTAAACAGAACCGGGGGTTGAACTCAGGCCCTCGTGCTTTCCAGGCAAGTGCTTATTTTACTGAGCCATCTCTCCAGTTGCAGGCCTTGAATTCTATGTACTGTAGAACTTGTGGGGATCCTCTTGCCTCAGCCTCCCAAGTGCTAGGATTATAGGTGCATGCCACCACACCTGGGCCCCCCTTTTTTTTTTTGACACAGGTCTTGTTAAGCTGCCCAGGGTGGCCCCCATTTCACAGTCCTATACCAGCCACCCAGCTAACTGGATGATAGGTTCTGTGCCCTATGCCTGGCTCACCTAGCCTCTTTAAGGTCTGTGAAGCTCTTGGCCGGCTGGTTGTTGTGGCCTCTGCGGCTGGTGCATCCATGGCTGCAGTTCTGAGGTGGAGCACTGAGCAGGAGGGGGAAAGGGCCGTCAAGCCATCAAGCCATTCTGATGTGCATCCCTTTATTGTGAGCACACACGAAGGTCAGCAAACTAAGGACAGTGAACACATAGGCTCCCATCACCCAGAGCTTCAGTTGTTGTCCGTGGCAGATCTGCCCATAGCACCCCAGCATATGAATTTGCTCCTTATTGTTTTTTGGTAACTTCACGGAAGTAGTCCAGGGAGCAGGGAGGAAGCCTGGGAGGGGCAATGAAAAGGATCCTGCTGTGCTGGGTACAAGCACCACCTCCCGAGATGATGTAATCAGTGCTTACTGCAGCGGGCAACTAATGATGCACAAAGTGAAAGGAGTTGGAGAAGTTGCACTACTCTCACCCCAGTTTTAGTACTCTCACCCCAGTTTCACCCAGAGTTACCTTTTTGAGGGGGTAACTAGGGATGGTAATCCAGGGCCTGTGCACTGAGCTCCATCCCCAGCCCTATTTGGCTTTTTATTTTGAGACAGGATGTTGCTAAGCCTCTAAGCTGTTTAGGCTGTTTTTTCTTTTTCTTTTTTTTTGTTTTTTTTTTTTGGCAGAACTGGGGGTTGAACTCGGGCCCTTGTGCTTGCCAGGGAAAGTGCTTATTCCACTAAGCCATCTCCCTGGCCCCTAGGCTGGTTTTGAACTGGTGAACTTCCTGCCTCAGCTTCCTAGAGTGCCTCTCACAATGTCTATGTATTACATAATGGCACAGCACGCTTCAGCCCTTGCACTTGGCTAGTTTGGCACGTGCTAGTGAGCTGGGCATAACTGCACCCATTCCACAAGCAGAACTGGTGGCACTGGGGATTCCCCCCCCCCCCCAGGAGGATGTTCCGTAAGTGGTGTGAACCTTGGATTATTTTTTTTTCCACTTTTGTCCACCCAGGTTTACACAGGAGTGGTTTGGGCTTGGTTGTGGTCCACAACAACGTTATGCTGTTATCTTCCCATTTCTGCAGGGCTAGGATGGGAGGCAACGCATTCCTATGCTACTGCTGCCTGCTTGCTGCAGCCTCTTCCACGCCCTGGTGGGTTGCCGTGTCCTGCCCACTTGGAGGCCTTCTGGGTCTTAGACTGCCAGGGATGTGCTTCCTGAAGGCCGCCAGGGCTGCGGGCTCGATGACCTGCAGGGGGCAGCTGCTGTGCTGCTCTGTGGGGGCCTGGGAGTGCAGGTGCAGCCTGAGAGCTGAGGGGCCCAGAGCCATCCAGTGCTGCTATAGTTCTCTGGCTTAAAAGAGAAGAGCTTTATTAAGTGCAGCGTTTGTGCCACGCAGTCACCTTTGAGAGGGACAGTGGAGTGTTTATGAGTGCAGTTTGCAAGCTGAGTGATGGCCAGCACCAGTGTCAGTGCCTCCAAAAGAAACTGTAGCCCGATACAAACTGTACATGTGTGTGTGTTGTCCTGGAGATGGAACTCGGGGCTTTCACAACTGAGCCACATCCTCAGCCCTTTCTTTAGTTTTTATTTTGAGACAACCTTTTTAAGTTGCTCAGGCTGGGCTTGAACTTGTGATCTTCCTGCCCTAGCCTCCTAAAGTGCTGGGGATGACAGACTGCTCTTTATGCTGATTTATTAGTTTTAATTTGTTTCTAGGGATTTATCTATTCTTGATAGTTATTTATTTTTGGTACCAGGAATTGAACTCACGACCTTACACTTGCCAGGTGCTGTGGTGTTGAGTGATACATCCCTAGCCCTTATTCTGGATATTTAGAGTCTTATTGCAAAAAGGTGTCAGTCTGCAGCAACGTGTGCATGTGACAGCTAAGTTACAGTGGTGCTCAGGAGTTCCTGTTGCTCACTCTTTCTGTATTGTTCACATTGTGGTGTTTTGGCCTGTGGCTTGGCTCGCAGCTGTGGTGCAGTGGCCTGCAGCACGCAACACAGGACCATGCCTCACAGAGCCTGGGGGGGAGGAGGCCACAAGACCTGATTGTGCTGTGTGTGCTGTTATGGTTACACAGTGCCCTGTCCCTGTGTGCCATGTGAGTCGGTTGAATCCCATGGTGTTGCCTTTTGCAACTGGCGTCTTTCACTGAGCACTCTGCTCAAGGTCTGTTCACACAGTGTGCCAGGGCCTTGTTCCTTTTCAGGGCTGAGTAAAGTGCCACGACCAGATTTGCCACACTGTACATCCATTCATTCTCCCATTGGTGGACGCTTGGCTCTTGTGGCTGTAAGATGCATGGACATGGACATGTACCTTCATTGGTTGTGGGAAGACGGGGTGGGGGGACGTCTGGATCCAGCGGCAGTCTGTCCTGTGGTTGATACTTGAGGAACCACCAGACTGATTTCTCAAGTGACTGCACGAGTTTACAATCCCTCAGGCAGATGGGAGAGCCTCCCACCCTTTAAATTGAGACAGGGTCTCACTTTGTTCATGCTGCCTTGAAATCTCTCTGTAACCCAGGCTGGCCTCACACTTAAGGTGATCCTCCTGCCTTAGCCTCCCGAGTGCTGGAATGGCAGATGTGCACTCCCACCTTGTGGGGCTTCATAGCTCTTCTCTCTCTCTCTCTCTCTCTCTCTCTCTCTCTCTCTCTCTCTCTCTCTCTCTCTCTCTCTCTCTTTTGTTTGGCAGAACCGGTGATTGAACTCAGATCCTTGTGCTTCCAGGGAAGCACTTATTCTACTGAGCCATCTCCCCAGCCCTTCATCTATTTTGATGGGGGTCTCTGTTTCCTGGTTGACCTTCTTGGTGTTCTCCCTCTGGCTGTGTGTGTGTTGAGGCCTAGCTGGTCCCCTGGGGATGCCTGGGGAGCGATGGCTGGCTCCTTCCCTGCTGTGAGATTCCTACACCCAAAGCAGCAGCTGGGTGCCCTGATTGCACCCACTGCGCTGCTGCAGGGCTCTTTGCACTTTTCTCGCTCTGCGTGTTTTCTCAGGTCCTGGCTCATCTGCAGTGTTATTTTGGCTGTGCTGTCACAGATAAGGTTTTCAGGCTCAGCACCTGCGTTCTCCCTTCTTTTAAGGCCTGTGGCTTTGTGACCTGTTTAGCAGCCCTGCCTCCTGCCCCACTGGCCCTTCTCTGCCCCTGTGCCAAGGGGGCTTATAAAGAACCATACTTCATAAAGCCCCCACTCTGGGGCCCATGGATATGGTGACTGAACCCCAGGCCTCCACTGTCTCTAGTCTGAGTTGCAGTGCTGGGTTTGTGGGATCCCCCAGGCTCAGGATCCTGGGTTGAAAGGGAGGGGTGGAGTCCCTCAGCCAGTCACTCTGCATCTCTCAAGGCTGAAGGCCCGGTGGGGCTTCCACACCAAGATTACAGGGCACCTTTGCCATAAGCGCACAGATGATTTTGCTAATGATTATAGTTTTAAGCAGTTAATTATGGGACATCAAAGGCCTATAAACATGTGGAAAGGCTGGCTGTGCCCAGGGTTGCCTCCAGTGTGCCCTGAGGATGCTGGGCTCCCTCCACAGCATAGCTGTTGCCCTGCCCCTCGGTGTCTAGGGAGGTGCAGGTGGCCCTGGGTTCTGTTGTCCCTCCCTGATGGGGTGAATGGGGGTACCTGGGTCCCCACTGGGTTCTCTGGGTCCACATTCAAGCTCTGCTTTTTGCCTTGTGATTTTTTTGGATATAATTTTATAATTATAATTTTGTTTTTTTTAATGGAACTGAGGATTGAACTCAGGCCCTTGTGCTTGCCAGGCAAGCACTTATTCTACTGAGTCATCTCCCTAGCCTCTGGATATAATTTTACATTAATCAAAAAGCTGCAAGAGTAATAGAATTCGCAGGTACCACCAGCTAGCCTATTGCCTTTCTGCCTTCTTTCTGTACTTACAAACCGTGGAAGCTTCTGCTGCTGAAGGCTTTGGCTGGTGTTTCTCAGGAGCGGGGTTCTCCTAGTGCATTGTGAACTCAGGAAACTGACACAGATACGTGGTTGACCCTGCTCCTACTATAGACAACTAAGTTATTTAGAAATATTATAGTCAGACAGAGCTCAGCCCTTGAGAGGTCAGTGCAGGTGACAGCTATGGCTGGAGGTGCAGTCATTGAAGGCTAGACTTCAAAAAAATCGGGGCCCCTGCAACTGCATACCTTCACCTAGGGACCTAAGTCTCCCTGGCCCCTCCTTCCAGGAGAGCCCTTGCCCATTCCCTGTAGGCATGTACTCCCAGCCTTGTTTGGTTTTTGAATTTTCAGATGGGGTCTACCTAAATTATTAAATTGACCGGGTATGCTGGGCTCAAATCTGCAATCCTCCTGCCTCTGCCTAGGGTTATAGGCATTCACCACTATTCCCAGCTCCTGTTTTCGTTCTTGCTCGTGTCCTTGCCTAAGAAATGCATCACACAGGGCTGGAGTTTTGCTGTGTGAAGGAGCTTCTACCTAGTGGGCTTGGCAGGGCAAAAAGCTTGTATATAACTCAGCATCTTTACCACCTTGAGGCATAGGTCAGTTACTGAGCATATGGGACAGGGGGACGTGCTTTCTCATGTGATCCCCACTTAATCCATATTACCTAAGTGACTAGTAATCTTACTGCTGGTCAGCCATAGTGTTGTCTCACCCTTGTATCAACTCAGTGACTTTTCCATCAGATCCATGTTTCATTACCCGAGCAGCTATATTTGTAATCTTACTACTGCCAACCCTCCAGTTATGACTGGCCTGATGTATGAACCCCTGGGTTGTGACTGGAAATTTAGTTTTAACTTACAAAAGTCTTGAGTTATGACCCAAAGATTTGTGTTTTCAGATAATCTCAGATACAGATTTAGTCCATATAATGTTCTGAAAGACTTTGAAGGCCATGTAGAAGAGTCAGCCTTCAGTTACAGCCAGCCCTTGGGAACAAACTGACTTCCTAAGTCAAAAGTTCACTGCACCTAGCTATACTTTTGTCCACCTGACACCTGCCTCACCTTGTGGATTTGCTCTGTAAAACTCCCTCAAGAAGTGGGATCCCCAGGCTACCCACTCGGGACCGTTTTCTGTCCATTTTAAGACAACAGCTTGCTTTCTTTCAAAAAATACTTCCTACTCTTAACCCCCGATGTTCCTAAAATTCACTCTTTAATTTTAAAGAACACAGACTTTAGCTCATCAGACATGCAGCAGGCTTGCAGGCTAGGAGTTATGATATCCCCTTTATATTATTTGGGCTATTTCGAGGCCCTATTTCATCTCCATGTGGTAAGCCCCTACTTCACAGCAGCACCTGCAGACACCAGCACAGGACCCAGTTCATAGTTGTCTAGAGCTGTCTGCCTGCCTGCTCCTTTTCTTCCATGCTAGAAGTTGAACCTGAGGCCTTAGTACTCTGAGCTACATTCTAGGTTATTTTTCAGTTTGAGACAGGGTCTTACTAAGGCGCAAACTTGCCTCAGCCTCCCAGAGTGCTGACCTAGCAGGCATATTTCACTCTACCTGGCTCTGGGTGTTTCTTTCCATCTGGGACTGCTCAGGAGCCTGTACCTGGATTTCCTGACTCAGGTTTTGTTCTGTAGCATCCTCCAGCTGTGCCACTTGCTGTTTCCCCGACCACACTTGATAGGAGAGTCAGAGGCTGATGTCATGTCCTCCTCGGTTGCCTGTGTGAACGTGTTTCTGGTAACGTCAGCTCCCACCCTTTGGTCCAGGTGGTGCCTGACCATGTGGCCCTCCCTATGTTTATCCTGAGGGAGGGAGAGAGGAGTGCCACAGGCCCCTGCTGTCCTCTGATCCTTCCTGACTTCCTGCACAGCCTCTACTCATCTGTGCTCTCCATCCCTTGGGCAGATCCTGGGACTAACTCCTCCTCCAAAGGGGCCGTGTGCAATTTGCTTTTTGATAAATGCTTTGTTTGTTTTGAGACAGGGTCTTACTGTGTCTTTACCCTGGCCTTCAACTTACTATGTATCCCAAACTGGCCTATCCTCTTGCCTCAGCCTCCAGGGCATGTGCCACCATACCTGGCCTGGTGAATGCCATTTAAATGCCATTTAAAGAGGCAGGAGGCAAGGTGTTCACTGTGGCTCCAGAGGGACACGCTTCTGGGTCTCTCTCTTGACGAAGCTGGAGGATCTATGTGTGTAGCTGCTTTTGTGCACACACACAAGTATGCTCACCTTAGTGTGGCTGTGTATGCATGTACATCAGTGTTTCTGCATCTCTTTACCTGTATATCACACACAGGCATCCATCCATTTCTACATCTAGCTGTCCTTTTAGCTGTCTGTCTATCTGGCTTTCCATCCGTCTCTATTCTCATCCATGCACCCTGTCTGCTCACTCAGCTACCCCCCACCCATCCATGTATGCGCTCACTCGTCTACCAGCCCATCCATCTGCTCATCCATCCCTGCCCATCCATCGCCTACCCAGCCACACCCACCCATCCACCTTTGTACCTACCTGTCTACCACCTGCCAGTATCCTTGGGGGCCCTTGCTGTGCCCCTTTTACTGAAGGTGGGAGCCCCCATCTGGGTTATTGGTGTTGCAGAGACACATGGGATTTGTTGGTCCCTGGGTTGGCTCTTTCTTTTCAGCTCCTCCTGGCTGTGCTGTGTTTTTCACTTGATGTCAGATGTGGGTGTTTGCTCCTGTTTATTGGGGCACCCCCAACAACTCATTGATTTCCTGTATTTATTTGCTATTGATCTGTCGATGAATTTGAGAGTGTGGTTCCCAGGTGTGGCTCTAGTCAGGATGCTTGGCCAACAGAGCCACCAGTCTTGGCTCCCTACATCCTGCAGTAACCAGACTTGCCGGTCTCTGCCTCAGGACCCCGCCAGCTCAAGGAGCAGTGTGCAGTACACCTGGCTAAGAGAGACACAGGGCTCTGTGCTGTGCTGTTTACATCCTTTGTGTCCTAAGAGCTGCACTGGCAGGGTGCTGTTCCTCCTGGCTACTGCACAGTCCCAAGTGCCTGGCTTTCTCCAGCAGGGCAGTTCAATTGCTTCTGCCCATGTCGAGGCCGCACTGCACTGGGGTTGGTGTGTAGGTTTTCACTCCATGGAAGTGCTTCTGGAAGTGCATCTGCAGTGCAGGTTTCTATCAGCCAGCGTGATTGTGGGGTTCAGAGAAGCACTGTGTTTCCAGACTCCTGCTAGGGCTCCATGGGCCCCTATGCTTCCCCGCCATGCCAGCAGGGTGCGCTGTTCTAGTGCCCAAGCCTGGGAGTGTTCAGGAAGCCCACCCCGGCAGGTGGGATGGGTTATGGGAGTGAGTGGGCTGAGCACCTTGCTGTGAACAAAGTCATCCTGTGACCTTACGCTGGTGTCTGTGTCTGCCTCATGCCCACTTTCTGTGGGACTCTTACCTCCCGGGATCTTGCAGCTTTCTGTCCAGGGAGTGCACCCTGGGTGATATACTTGCAGGTGTTTTCCTCAGTCACTCAGGGGCCGGTGGGCTTTGTTAGTGTTTTTTGCCTGCAACATGATCTTTCCCCTCCCCTCCTCCCTCCCTGCCTTCCTTGGTTTCCAGTACAGTCAGTCCCATGGATGGCTGTTCCTTTCCTCGTCTCTGGCAGTGGCACCCTTCGTGTCCCAGGCTCTTTCCATTGCTGTAACAGCCTCTGCACGTGGGCTGATGTGTGGAGAGCAGAGGGTCCTGGGTCCTCCTGCTGTGCAGTGGTGTGGGGAGGATGTCCGTGGCCCACAGCTCCTGTGCCAGCTGGGGTTCTCCTCACCTGTGACCAAGCCACCTGGGCCTTGCCCTGACCTCCTGGCCCCTGTTCCATCTCCCCAAAACCCTTTGCAGACTCTACTCATACAGGAATTCTGGGCCATGAGGTGGGGTGAGCTGGGTTTCCTTCTGGAGCTTGGGGCCTCTTTCCTTGCTCAGATCTCTTGAGCACTAGGAGTTGGTTTGTTCTGGGAGCCTCCTGGGTCAGGACCTGCCTCTCTCCACTGCGCCACTCGCTGTCCAGCAATATGGAGGGACAAGACCATCCTTCCCCTATTGCTTAGCAGCGCCATCTGGTCACATGCACAGGCTCTGAGGGTGCTGGGCTCCCAATTCTGGGCTTCAGTTCCAGGTGTCCCCCTCCGGCCAATGCCTGTCCCCAGGGTCCACTGTTCTCCTGGGTCTCCAGTGCCCCTCAAGGGCTCTGTATGACTCTGCTGTGCCCTTGCGGGTTTCCTATGGGCTGCAGCACACACGCGCTTCTTGTGAGCGTCTTAGAGGAGGCAGTTTGTGTGGGAGGGGGCACTGGGTATGTTCTCAAGATGAAAGAGCAGGGGACAGGTGACTTTGAGGGTTCTGGAGGGCCACCCTGTCTGAGGCTAGCCTCTTCCTGTCCGTATGTCGTGCTGCTCCCTAAGCCTGGCTCAGCTTGGCCTTGGTGCCTCCTCTGAAGCCTGTGGTCTGGGCCCCTTTAGTCCCTCTGCTCTAATGACTTGTGTCTCTGCCCTGCTTCACAGTGCCTACCCTGGAGCAGGGCCATCTCACTGCCCACCACATGCCTTGTGCCACCAGCTTTGCTCTCTGGGTAACTTAGAAGATGACAGTGCTGACTCCCATAGCCTCAGGGATGTGCCTGGTGTGGCAGGCATTTCCAGAATGGTGACCCACACAAAGCAAGATCAGCTGGCCACTTCCTGCAAGTCAAGTCATAGGCTGCAGGATGGGACTAGGACCTGGGTGGGAACAGCCTGGGAGGCGGGGCCATGGGGAGGACTGTGAAACAGGCCCTGCCCCCCCACACCCACACCCCCGCCGTGGGCACAGTCACTAGGCTTTCTTTGGTCACCTTGTCCTCTGGTGTAGGGCTCTGCTATTCCTGGTGCCCCAGGGGTCCTCTCTTCTCCCATCTGACCCCCATAGCTGTCCAGGTGGAGGGGCTCAGGAGTGAGCTCTCTCTGGAGGCCAGGGGTCTCTTTCCTGCTCCTTTGTGCCATCACTGTAACTTTGGTGTCCTTTCACATGCTTGTTGGCCACTCGCCTATACAGTGGCTGGCTGATTCTCAGTCTGTGATTTCCGTTAGCTCCTGAGTGATGAGAATTCTTTATCTATTTTGAATTCTAGTCCTTTACCAGTCCCCTCCTGCTTCCTGGGCTGTTTCCATCTTTTTTTCTCTCATTTGTTTCAGTCTTAGGGATGAAGCCCAGGGCCTTTACACTGAGCCACATCCCGGCCCCCTTTTTTTTGCGGGACTGGGGATTGAACTCAGGACCCTGTGCTTGCCAGACAAGTGCTTACTACTCTACTGAGCTATTCTCCAGCCCCCTGGCCCTTTCTATTTTAAGCTGAAGTCTCTTTAAGTTGCTAAGTTGCCCAGGCT
>PVKA01011609.1:0-60345 GCA_004027165.1 Ctenomys sociabilis | reverse complement strand
AGGGAGAGGAGAGAGAGGGAGAGAGGAGAGAGAGGAGAGAGAGAGAAGGAGAGGGAGAGAGGGAGAGAGGGAGAGAGAGAGAAGGAAAGAGAGAGAGGGAGAGAGAGAAACAGAATGAGGTTCAGCTTCCTCTTTCCAGTCAGAGCAGTCCCTGGCCAGAGGCATGGCGGGCAGCAGCCTGTTCTTAGCCACCTGCTGTGTACAACTGCTTTCACGCTCATGTTGCAGTAGTTCTGGTACTTTCAGGGAAGGCAAGTAACCTAAAAAATGAAGTATAAATATGACAATCCAACTATTCCATCTTTTTAGTTCCTCAGACCAAGAAACCCTGGAGTCACTTATTCCTCTCCTAATCCGGTAGCTAACACACAACCTGTCAGCACACCTGGCGGCAAATCCTCTGTGCCCGGGATCTAGGCACGTCCTGCCACTTCCACCCTTAGCATCTCACTGAAGGCGTCATCTTCCCTCCTGCGGTGACGGAGCTCGTCTCCAGCCCCTACCTCCCTGTAGCCTGTGCCCAGGAAAGGACCAGGATGGCCACATTAAATCAGAACAGTGCTGCCTTGCCCATCAGGTTCCGCATTCACTTGGAGACCACAAGTTCTCACAAGGGCGCTGGAGCTCTCTGTGGAGTACTCCATGGAATACTCCGCTTCGTTCCCTGTGATCTCCCCTCTCTCCGTGCACCCAGCCTCAGTGTCTTCCTTGCTATTCCTTAAAGTTTACATGTTTTTCTCAGTTAAATGGAGTTTTATTTTCAGACAGAACAAGCGAGAAAACAAACAGTGGCCTTTGCCTTTCTGACCGAGTCTGTGCCTGGGCACAGACCTGGGACACTCTCAGGGAAAGGTTTCTGCTAAGAGCGAAGCTGAGTCTATCCTGCCGGGTCCACAGCTGGCCTGCAGTGCCTGGGCTGGCAGGTGCAGACTTAGCTAAGGGACACAAGAGACACACAAAGGGCTGCCTTCACCATATTGAACTAAACCATGAGGCCGAATCTGAAGAACATTGCTGCTACTTGTTGTGCTCTCCAGTTCAGGCGTCCCCCACAGAAGTCTGTTGGCTACGGACTGCCCAAGCTGCACATGAGAAAGAAACTGTTCTTGCAAACTGACCGGTGAGTGCCTGAGCACCCGGCTCAGCGGCACAGGCCCGTCCATCCGTGCAAGACCTGGCACTGGGGAGAAACAGTAGCACTAATGTAGATCTGGAAAGACCCAAGAGCAGACCAAGTCACCACAGAAATGTTTTATTAATCAAACATATTTACATTTCTTGGACAATTATCTCTAAATGTATGCTTGCTTTTCACTTAAATACAGCGTAACCTTGGTAGATTCTATCACAAAAACACAGCAGCATGCACGGTCTCATTGGTCTTTCACAGTTTTGTTTTTTCTTATTAAGACGTGACTTTCTGAAGTTAAAAAAAAAAAAGCAAGTTACTTTCCCTTCCCAATGCAGGACGGTCGTTCCTGTCACTGGGCCCTTGAGGCAAACTGTCCTCATTCCCTCACTGCCCACCGCAAGTTCGTCTTCTTAACTGGTATGTTTTATTCTTCAAATTTCAGAAAGCAGAACTGAAACTAACTACTCATCCTAGCCAGAGAAAGATACACTTCTAATGCAGTGGAAAACATCTACAGTAATCTTAAAATAATTGTATTAAGGAGCTTTATGCCACACCCTGGCAGCTCCAAAACATCACAGTTCTATTGCACACTACAAGGCTGGATGCCTTCTCCTTGAGATAACAAAGTAAACTAACTTGGGGCCTTTAGGTTTCCTAAGTAACTCTGCTAGCTGAGGTCAAAATTGCCCTTCATACCTTCATCACCACGGCGCCACCATGGCCTTTGCATTGAATGCAAAGAAGTCTCTTTCCTAAAAACTTAGAAGTTCCAAGCGGAACTGGCCCAGTTGTTTTTCATTCTCTTCAAGTTGGTACTAATCTGAGAATATAAACAAGACTGGTCATAGAAGAGGGACTATAGCGCTGATTCGTTGGCGTTGGACAGCGTTCCACGGAGGGTGAAGACAGCTGGAAGCTGGGCCTCTGGTCTGGAAGGCTGCTCTCCCACACACGGGGCGTCACCTGATGTGGCTGGGCTTTTTCTAAAACGCAAGACTTCTCTGGAAAAATGTAGCTCTCACTTGGTAAGTTTATATGAAGATTGCTTTTGGTCAGCTGAGCTTTTGGAGGAGTGGAGAGGCAACAGCAGGGATGTTTTGCAAGGCGAGAAATGAAATACCAACTAGAAGTGTGCTGTGTGCAATGGACTTGGAAAACACAATCCATGTTTTAACCATCTCATGCTCCCATGAGACTCAGAATCTGAAGGAAGGTAGCAGACACTGTGGCTGCAACAGCACAGTCAAGAACTGTCGGGCAACAAACCCAGCTCATAAGGAAATTTTGTACACTTATTTTTTGAGCAAACCTCAGCTTGATCAAATTCTGAAGAATCGGAACTTGTTCCTGGAGTACCTTATGCACACGCCTTTGACAAACCAAACCTGCCTCGCTACTTAAAGCAGCAGCGCAACCACAAAGCCCATATTAATGGACACAACTGCGTAATTAGCACATTGACAACTGAAAAGTAAGTCACTTAGCATTCAGGCAGAACAAAGGAAGAGCACTGGATTTCACTTAGGTCCATTCAGGATTTGTTTTCACTTGTCAATACCGTTGGAATCTACTTCCTCTGGCTGCTTCCCAGCATAACTGTCCCTCCTGCCTGTTGCTATTTGCCCTAGTGCATTTTACACACTGAGATGGTTTTTTATCCCCTTTTAATGTAGAATTTTAGTCACATGTTTAGAAAAACAAAAAGTGCCTGCCAAGCAATGAGATATTTGATATTCTGCTGCCCAGCGACACAAAATGAGAGATTACAAAATCAACAACTACATTGATACATAACTTAAGGATATTGTATCATTGTTTTCACAAAAAGTCTTATAAATTATGTCCATATTTGTTAATTTAAAAAAATTCTTGTTCTCAAAGAGAAGCTTTAAATAGGAAAGCATAGAAATTACATTTTTGGCTGAATGTATAATAAAATAGCTGCCAAGATAATACTGGTAAATATATATGAGGTCAGAATGGATGACGGAGGTATGTGCTGCAGAGGACTCATGATCAAGCTAGATACTTCGTGTTAAGCAACTGGAACGATATTTGACAGCAATTACAGAACAGACATTACGGTCATCATCATCTCCATTAAAATTTGCACTCAGTTTTCTTATTTTTACATTAAAATTTACTCAACAGGTTCTTTTCTAAGTTCAAAGCTGTGATCTTCAGATACAGGGAAGAAAAGTCAAGGCTTTGAGCCTCCGCCCTGTTTGCTAGCATCCTTTTGGGTTTTGTCATTCTACATACTGATGTGATGAGTTGCTTGACAGTATTATTTAAAAGAAACCGACTGTTTATTTATTTATTTTGGTGGGACCAGGGATTGAACTCAGGCCCTTGCACTTGCCAGGAAAGCGCTTATTCCACTGAGCCAGCTTCCCAGCCCCAAAACTGACTATTTTAAATGGTAAACATAATGATGTACAGCAATCTACGTGCCTGTGGCAAGGCTTGCAGGGATAAAATCACATCCCTTCCAGTTTGGCTGGTTAGGTACCCGACAGCTGATCTCTGGGTTTGTGGAATTTAATCTGGCACAGGATGGAAATCTGCCTCTTCTTGGGACTCTGTGTTGTTATTTTGCTGTAGGTCAGATAAATACTAATGGTGAGAAAACTCAGACTCTTAGGAAGATAAGTACCCAAACATCTAATCACTTTGTAAGATGTCTCCAAAGCTATTCACCTTGAAAGGGTCACAGCAAAGGAATGGCATTTCTGGAACTTGCTGTTATCATTCAAAGGAGCCTAACTCTTAGTACCTTTCAGGGTTGGATGTCAAGAATGGGTGAGGCCGTGGGAAACAAATTTAAATTCATATCACGGAGTCTGGTAGCCTGGTCTGGTTTCCAGAGGCATGTGGCACCTCATAGTACAGCAACAAATGTGTCCCAAAACACAGCAGTGCTGGGTAAGCTCAGAGCAACCCCCGCTGCTGAACCACACCGCTCTGGAAATGCTCTCCTTTGTGAGATCTGCCACGTTTTCCATTTTAAAGAATTCAACTGATACTTACATGATTTTCTTTGAGGATGTGTGTGGTGGGGAGGGAGTACTGGGAATCAAACTCAGGACCTCGCGCTTGTCAGGTAGGCACTGCACCATTAAGCTATATCCCTGTCCTCCTTATATTTGATTTTTAAAATTAGTATAAAACAAATATAGTAGTGATGCTATTTCTTCTCTAAAATACAACTGAATTAGCCTCTTACATGAGCGTTTCTTTTGAGTGATAGTTTTGTAGTGATTTTCCTGGGATCTGAGGTATGAGAGGATGGTGCGGCTGCTGAAGAGCTCTAATTTAATGCACAGGGAATCCGGCAATGAGCTTAAACTTAACCAAACAACTATTTTTAAGCCACTGTTAAAACCCACTTTTTCAGTGTTGTTGGAAGCCCCCGGGTAAAGTGAGGTACTGTGCTCCTAAAGGGGACCATCAGGATTCCCCGCCCAATGGGTGCACTGCCAAGCTTGTCTCTAGGGAAGCACCTCAGACCCACATAAGGTCCACAGAATTCCTTGCTCCATCTGCAGCCTTATCACAGAAACAGTATTATGAAAACTCAACAAACTGGTCTAATCCAGACCTCCTACTGTTGTGACTAAGAACCAACAGTCTGATTGGCAAGCTAAGCACAACCAGGTTGTACCTTTGAATTTGCTTTCAAAGGCTCTACTGCTGGTCCCCACTTGAGTTTACATCTCTCCAATTCTCCCAGTTGTGGGAGTTTATAAATGCACTGACACAACTGTGCAAAGGAATGAGTTACTCAGGCTGCTGGCTGGCCACATAGGACAATTTTTATTTCCTGCCCAGCAGTTACTTAAATACTGACAAGCACCTACAATGGGGTCTTAACGGAAAACAAGAGTTCAATAAACATCTGTTGACTAAATGAACAGGCCAATGAACCAGTCAACTGATAAAACTGGTAAGCTTGCAAATATTTATAAATATTTGTATATCTGGACTAGACTGAAGTTTTTCCAAGGTAAATTCTAATAAATTATAGTCCTGTGAAGTAGAACAGGTATCAGAATCTTGTTATAGCTTCTCAATAGGCTGCACATAAATGTTCAGTAGAAATTTTACTAGGTAAGTTACATAAGTTATACAAGGTAAAGCTTTACAGTTTTATCTACACAATAGCTTTGCAGAAGTGTATCTTCCCTTAAAAAAGTAAATATTAAAAATAAAAACAGAACCAAATGAAAATCTTACCCAAAAAAATGCACGTTTCCTGGGAAAGTATTCATCTTTCCTTTAGGTTACCGAGATTTTTCTAGAAAAGCGATGGCATACAAATCCACCTGCATCCTCTTGCACTGTGGCTTTTATCTAGCATTACCCTTTGGTTTGGACTCTTAGCTAAACATTTGATAGGATGGAAAGTCTTGTTTTAGAAACAACAAAAAGTGGTTTTCCACTCTACTGACAAAATGGTAGAGAAGGTCTGAGAGCCAAAACCTCATTCAACCGACTGTCTACATTCAGGGCCTTCTTTCCTCACTAATCAGAGCTTCTGTTCTCTGTGCCATAATTAACCACAAGGTTTCTAATATGGGAAACTGCCATATCTTGCTGACGTTCCTGTTTTGCATCCTGAGAGGCTGCACATCCATGCTGAGGAGGACATTCCCAAGCCCTCCTGCCGTTGGAGGCTCTGTGGAGGAACCCCTAATACACTAATGCAAAGCACTCAGGACCCAGCGATCGCAACACCTGCTCCAGCTCCACAGCAATGTGCAGATCAAGCCTGTCTTGTGGACAGATGGCCTACGCTGCTTTGCTGGAAGGTGACAGTGGCTATGGAATGTGGCAGCTGTGAACATTCCCAAATGCCTGGAACTTTTAAGTATCCAATTTTCTATGTGATAAGCAAAATATATTTTCTGACCAAATTTGATGGACTATACATGTGAAAGTCTCAATAATACAGGGAAAAAAACGACAGACTTAAAATGGAGTAGGGCCCTAAAGACTCCTCTGGTAGGGATTACTGCCAGTCACCTGGAGCTTGGACCAGCTAGCAAAGCCAGCAGAGTGGCAAAATGCACTAAGAGGGAAACTCTGCTCACACCAGCGATCGAGGGAGGAGTTAAGCCTTCTCATTCTGCATTTTTGACCTATGAGTGGGTTATCTTGTGTTCAGCTGGAAAATGAAGCAGTGACTTAGCTTATTTTTCCTCACTAAAGAGATTAGAAATATACAAGTAAGTTCCTTATTATCTTTTTCAAAAATTTCAACCAAATGTCTCAACTTCAATACCAGGAAGAGTTTGCTCATCTCTATAATGATCTATTATTTTCTTACAAGTTTCAGGTTAATATGGTGACACAATCTTTCCACCCTTCATAGTGACACACGTTGTTAGCAAATGTTCTAGCCTCTTAGGGAAAGAAACTGCAAAATCATAATGCATTCTACCAAGAAAATAATACTGTCAATTGAAAATGGTTCCGTAGTAACACAGGAGCATGAAGGCCACGCCAAGTAGCCAATCGGAATGGGGGCTAGAAGTCAGGTGAATGACTTGAGATTGGGCACTGGAGGTCAGAATTAGCCAAATTTCTCTTTGTGGCTCACTATCCGAGAGATTTATAACTGCAAATATATTGAGGCCTTATCTTGCCCCATTTTAAATGTGGCAAAAGAATGTTGGATGTTAAAGAATAAAGAAATGAAATTAAGAGAAAAGGAAGGTTTTTGGTGAACCAATACAAGATCATAAATTAATCTGAACTGTAGTCTCTTTGCACCTCTGGCTCTTGCTCTCGCTCTCACTCCCCCTCTTCAAGACAATGGGAGAGCACAAAGACAAGCTTAAGAGTCTAAAATTTGCTACCAGGTGACCAAGAAACCTATAAACAGAGCTTGTTATTAAACATTCTACATAAATTAATTCTGTTTGATTCCGACTGGCCACAGAGGTAGACTCAGCTTCTGTGAGGAGCTGCCCTACAGCTGCAGGGCTCACATTTCCTCCGATGTGGATGACTCCACAGAGCGCGGCCGAGTGCTCTGAGCACTGTCGCTGGCCACCAGGAAGCTAGCTGAAACTGTACTCACTTTCCAAGCACTGAATCAAAGAACAGTGAAACTGGGTACACAACTGTTTTGATTACCCGATCTCAAGAGAGAGACTGACAACTCCTATTGATAAAACCAGCCGGTCCTAGGCTATGGCCAACCACAGCCCTCTCCGGCTCCACCTCTCAATGTTTCTTTGGCCATTTGTGCAGAAGTGCTTCTGCGCTCAGCAGTGAATAAAGAGGATGCAAGGCAAGACGATGAAGCCCCTTGCACCGCAAGCACGGAGGCAACCGCCTGGGTGCTGCCTGTACACACTCAGCGGCTACACAGAAACAATAAAGAAGTACTTCAAGGCTAACACCTTACATTTAGCCTCAAACCGAAGAACTTTATTTCCATTTTTTAAAAGCTAAAATGTTACTGAAAACAAAATTTTCTCAACTAGCTGCTTCGGAACAATATACTGTATTATGAAGCTCCATACATTTGAAATGTTTTTGAAATCTTGACAGGACGAAGTTCCCACATTTTCCTTGGAATTTTCAAACTGAAACTGGTCTCTTCCTTTTTCTGGCTCTCCTGCGTCAAGAGCAGGCTGCTGGGGGGAAGGAGCTGCAGGAAAGTGCACATGGGGAGGGCGCTGAACAAGCTGCTGCAGGCTGCAGGGGGCACTGTCCAGCCAGGCTCTGGCTGCTGCGGTCCCTGTCGTATGGGCAGCATCTGCCCAGGCTGGGCCAGGCCGAACCAGACCAGCGGGAAGGACTGTGCCATGGGTCTCCTTGAAACATGCTATTAAAAGGTGCAGCGAAAACCCAGGCCTTGTGCAGTCTTTAGTTACAATGTGGGTAGAGGAACCGACTCACTTCCTCCCTTTGGTATTAAATAACAGTTTTAAAAAAGCTTTTTAGAAACAAAGCAAACATACGGTAGGACTGGAAACGCGAGCCATCCCAGGGTAGCTGTCCACCAAAATCAGTTTATCCCTAGTCATAAATAAATAATCTCTTTCCTGGTCTGACTTCCACGCCAGGATCAATATCTCTTAACATCTTACTTATTTTATTACTGCTTTTGGTTTTCTGGGACTGATTGAAAGTTGCTCAGAGGAAATCTTTGGTTTTGCTTAAGTGTCCGTGACATTTAATCATGACTTTCCTTGCAGTTTAATTCCAACCAGTCAATCAGTTAATCCACTTCGATTGATTCTGGGCTCTCGGTTATTGGCTTGCACTCATTGGGCATCCGCTGGTGTCGGCTCAGCTGGGTGGCCTGTGTGAAGCTCCTCTCACACCTCTCGCACCTGGTGGAGGCAAGAGAGAAAATTGAGACCAGGGAGCAGGGCCTGAGGGCGACGGGCTTCCTCTCATCCTGCCTAATCAGAACAGACACTCCAAAGTGGCTTCAGATTTTACCGGCCCAAGAGGTTTAATTGGTGGCTCCTTCCAAGGCCTGGATGCCTGGGATGGGACGAAGCCCGCCTGATGCAGAACAGAGGGATCTGTCCATAGGCGGGGGAGGGTGATTTCCCCAGGGAGCCCTGTCCTGCTGGCGCTCTGATCACTGTCAGTTCAAATAGATACAGAACAAAAAGAGACTTTTAGGAGTGAGCCATCAAAGCAGCAGCTTGTCTGCAGTTTTCTGCTCCGTAACCCCAAAGAGAAATTGATGACAAATAGAATTTCACCTGCTGCTAATTTAAAACCTAGAATTCTACTCCCCACAGCACAACAGCCCAGGGGCGATCATCTCGGAATCTGGAGACAGTGGAAGCAGCGAGTTCCTGTGCAGCGACTACGACGGTGGATGCAGGTAGATGCTTCTTTGCAAAGGCCAGCTATACTGTCACAGTTCCACTAAGCACAGGGCCCAATCAGTCTACAGAAGTGGGGACTGCGTCAGGGCAGGCGCTCCGGGACACTGGAAATCAGTGACTGTGTGCTCTCATCACTACAGGAAGGACGTACAAACACTGCATGTGGGGCCCAAGGCTTAAAGGAGAAAACTCCCCCCATGTCAGGAGACGAGTTTTTACTTAACTCAAGAGAAAGAAAGGCAGGAGGGCATGAAGGAAAGCAAGAGGAAGGAAGGGAGGCTGATTGTAATCCAGAGACGCTAGATCCACCCCACCTCCCACATGAACCTCACTGACTAGCTTATGTCTATTCCATCTGCAGAGCATAGCATGCCCAGTCTGGTGGGGGCCCTGGCTTTGTTGCGGTGGTGGCTGTTGTCACTTGATTGTCATGTCTGTACAAATACCACACATGAACTGTGGCATCAAGTTGACACAGTGACTTCTCTGCTGCCTTTCTGCTCATATGGGCTGCCTGCAACACTCGGCCAGCACCTGTCAGGCCCCGTGATCACCTCAACCAGCCACTTAAACATCTAAAGAGGAAAAAAAAAAGATAGAAACGAAATAGTACTGACCCTTGGAATACAAAAGGGTGGGAGGGTGACTAGGAAACATTATATTTCTTGCTAACTAATAAAATTGGTGATGTGAAATATATATATATATATATATATAAGAAAAAAATCTAAAGGAAGATTTCAGAGAAGATGCACATACACATATTTTGTTTGAAATATTACTACCTCCAGGTCTCAGGTCCCTAAGTTACTGGGGCTATGATGTGGGCACAAGAGAAAGTCACCACTGCCCTCCACAGATGAGGAATCCAGGGTCTGTCTCCAGCAAGCAGTCCTCTCTCTTTCACATGTTAGAAATCACAAAAGGGCCTGCTGCAAACCCAGCCACCTACAGGAACACCACACGCTGCTCGCCAGGGGTTGCTGCCTATCTACAGAGTAGATTTCCTGGCCTTCTGTGCCAGCCCAGTGTGTCAGAGGAAGAAGCTTCTGTGATTATCTTCCAGGGAATATTTTTAAGCAGCATGTTCACTGTTAAAAACTTCACTGTGATCTTGACAAATGTAAAATGTCAGCTTTAATGTATCGGGCCTATCAGCTCAATGAAAATAACTCAGAAGTATTGATCACCTAATGATTTCTGGTGTATTCATTAACGGCCACGGGCCGCTCAGCCCCTCTCCACAGCTCTCAGAGTGCTGATGACATGTTAGCGGACCGCTGATTGTTTATTAGAAAACTGATTAGTTACTGGATTAGTGTGTCAGAATATACTACCTTTCACTACCTGACAAACTTTCAAATTATTATACTTTTTTTTTTACTTTGAAGCTCAAGAATCAATTTTAAAGGGAGCAGAATAGTTGAAACATGTGAAGAACAGCAATTTAGCTAGATCACGGGACACAGTGCTTCACATAAGGCAGAAGAGCATGGGTCTGTGCAACATTTAAATAGCCTTACTGGAGGGAGACAGTAAAAGAGTTACATTTTCCCTGTCACATTTGCCTTAAGGTCTCACAGAAAGTATGAAGCATTTACATGTGTGGAGTAGTTTGTTACAATAGGAAATTTTTCTGATATTTGACATAAATTTTAAAAAACTCAGATTTTTCTAGTAGAAACATTATTCATGAAAAATGATCTCTAGTACTACCATCTCGCTAAGTATAAGAAAGATTATGGGGGCTAGAGAGTCAGCTCAGTGGTCTTACTGCCTGCCTGGCAAGCACAAAGACTGGGGTTCAATCCCCAGCAGCCCATGCTGTATTGGCCCTGGAACCCTGGGCACACGGTATGGGCCACTGAAACCAGGCATGGTAGTGTATGCCTATAATTTCAGCTCTGCGGAGGGTGAGATAGGAGAATCAGTACCAGTCCAAGCTGTGTAACCAGACCCAATACCAATAAATAAATAAAGTTAAAAGATTATATGCAGATATAAGGTATTTGCCATAATTTTAGTCCAATCCCTAAGATTTTCCCCTTCTTGAACAAAATGCAATACTAGAAATACTGTCTATATGGCTTGGGAATTGCAGGAATATAATCTGTATATCTGATGAGGTAAAGATATTTATTACTTTTCTAAAATAAAAAAAGGGCCTTGGGTTTCATGTTCATCACCGTAAGTTTTAGAGAAGTCTCCTCCAAAAAACATTTTCACAGCTTCATGGAACTAATTCAACTCAAGTACCTGGTTCTGTGAGGTCAAAGTGGGACCTCTGTGATTTGGCATTTTTAATTAACCCCGAATTGCAGTCCCAGAGACGTGTAGGGCATGGGCATCTCTAAGCCTGAACTTCACACATGCACTGTAGCAGACTAAGGAGAGAAGACACAGGGAAGGAAACAGGAGAAGAGAAGAATGCCTTGCATGTAGGGATTTCAACCGATCTACGTCACAGCCTCAGAGGGGGGAAAGTATTAGAAGTATTTCTGCAAAGAGGAAGTTCCTGACTTTCTATAGGTGAGAGTCTGAATAGACTCCATTTCCTTTTCCACTTCAGATGCCCTGCTTTACTCTGTGACAGCTGACTGTATGATACATACAAGGAGCCTAACCAATAACTTAAATTCTGTGGGACACACAAAAAAACCCAGCAAGAAGCCTTTTACGCATCTGCAACATGTCACAAAACACTTCTTGAGTTGGACCAAAATGAACAGGGCTATGACATGCTTAAGACATACTTGCTGATTTACACTTGGGAATAGGTTTGATTTTGTCTAAATCTTACTCTAATATTTGACAATCTTTCAGAATTCCTTTGATTTCTTTATACTGAGCCAAACTGCCTTTACTTGGGGCAAAAACACAGAAGCAAATCTTTCCCTTTGCTCTTAAGAAGGATGAAAAGTATCCTAGAGAAAGTGCTGGCCTGCTCACACTGCTTCCTGAGCCTGGGAGGGGCAGAGAGCAGTCCACACAGATCCCCCAGGGAGAGAAGCGCTCTCCACCCAAAACCTTGGAAGACTGCATTAAGTAAGACAGGGAAAAGCACTCCTTGTTGAAAGAACAGTTTCTGAGCAGCCAAAGCCCCCCTCCACCCCTCCCTTTCTGCGGTACAGGGCTCCCTAGGTCTTTGCTGGTGCCTCCCCTGCTTTTCGCTCTCCATGCTCCAGGAATTTCAATGTCACAGAACAAACTGGAAGCCAAGATCTCTGTTCTCATCTTAGATTTTTCCATTTTCCTGTGTGTTCCTTTATCATAGGATTTTTAAGCCCACAGCCTATGCTAGCTGTCAACAGCCCCCTGTTCTACCTAGAATTTGGGAGATGGAGGCCTCCAGTGGGATTTCAGCTAATCAGATTGCGAGGCAAAGCCTGGAATGGATTCTGACCTCTTCACGCCACATCTTCTCCAGCCTTCTTTGGATGCCAGTCATCTTGCTCTGCCTCCAAAACCCACTTCTCAGCAGAGGACTTTTGACTTGGAAAGGGCTTTCCCTTGGCATGGCAGGCTTAGCCTCAGCTAACCCGAGGGCCCCGGGTGGTCTCCTGAGCCATGGCGGGGAGCAGCAATTTGAGGACTGAGCCATTTGGGCCATCTCTTGGGGCTCCTGGAGACGTACAACTTGGGCTTGTGCGCCTTTATGATTCTTCTTCCTTGCAGTATTGTTTAAGCCAACACCCATTAGTTGAAGTAGTAAAAGTAACTGTTGTGATGAAACCCTTTTTATTGACTGGTATGCAACTAAAGTTTTTTTGACTGTTTGTTTTATAAGCTTATAAAAGGCTATCTTTATAATATTTACAAATGTCCATGGGTTAGATATCCATGAGCTATGGTTGGAAGATTCCCAAAACTCCCTTGGGACAGTTCAATCCTGAAAGACCTGGTTGTGTATACTAAAGGATTTAACTTTCCATTTCCTAGAAGATGTTTAAATTTTGTGCTTTCAAAATAAGCAACTACTCAGCTCTGCCCTGGAATACACATTTGACAAATTAAAAAGCAAAGGACTACAACATATGGCTCTCTTAATAAAGTAGAGCCCAGTGAATGACGACACACACCAGCACCTACCCAACCATCCTGGCTGCCTCCATTTGATTTTTTTTTCCCACTTGAAATTAGGTATAGTTAACAAATAAGGAAAAAAAGCAGGAAAAGGAAAAAGACACAATGAATAAAGCCCTTCAAATATTAATCTGATAAATTAAAAGTTAAGATGGCAATTCTATTGGAAACATGACAAAAACAGGATGTTAAAGAAAAAATTGAGCAGAGTCAACAAGGCTACACATAAGTAACACCTTAACATTAATAGAAATCTATTTCCCATTTTGACCCTGAAACCTCTTCAATTAATTACTAAAATCTATTTACACAGCAAGATAAAAATCAATCCTATTCCTGGCACCATATCTTGTCTGGCTACCCGTTCTGATATAAGGATCACATTCTCTACTTTTGAAAGTACTCTTATTCAAGGGCACAAAAATGTGCCTGTGACACTTCTACCACAAGGGCCATGGTGAAGAACAGAATCTTCGAATCCGCGGCCACTGGGCCTAGGGTTGATGACAAGAGTCTCCTGGGGCAGGACACAAACCCTAAACATAAGGAACTCCTAAGACTGCAGATGGTGACCTTTCTTTCAAGGGACAGAAAGCCACCCTCTTGGACCACGGCAGCCCCAGGACAAAACTTGCTTGGTACAGGGCAGGCCCAATTTAGACCCATTTTACCCCCCTAGCCAGATGCACTGACCCAACGAATGAACTATGCCTACGTACACAAAAGTTATACCATTTTTAGTATTAATATCAATTAAATCATGAAGTAGTACAGCTCAGCAGACGAAAGCACCTGCTTAGGCAGAGCTCAGCAGCTGGGGTTGTTCCCTGGCACACTGAGACAGGGATTGAGACCGGCTGTGGTGGCACACACCTGTCATCCCAGCACTTGGGAGGCTGAAAACAGGATAATCACTAGGAGTCCAATCTACATAAACCCGGTTCTAAAAAAAAAATCATGAAGTAGTCAAAAATGATAGAGGTAACAATTTTCAGAGAAGTGAACAAAGATGACAGCAGGACTCACCACCCCAAGCTGTACCTGTCCTCAGGCAGAGGAGGGCCCCTGCATCACCAGAAGGAAAACAAGAGTCCGAGTCTCTGGGAAGACCTCATGGCAGAGGCTGAGCAAAGCGACCTCTCTCCTACCACCTGAATCCTTTCATTTCTTGCTTGACCTTGTCCCACAGAAGGCAAAGAAAGCCACACATCTATGCCTTTTTAATTTTCCTTCTCAAATTGGGAGAAGCCAGTATGGCAAATAAATGAAGGCATATGTCAGAAGGTTAAAAGCAAAAGAGTTCATCACAGAGAAACTAAGTACTGCTCTGAGACCACCAGCTCGTGATGCACTGGCTTCTCCTCCCACGCCTCTCCCCACTCTGTTTTGAGCAGAAATCCCTCCTTTGCCTTACCCATCTGGAAGCCCCTCCTTGTTCTTTAAAACACATCTTAAAAATCATCTCCCACAGAGCACTGATTACTTCTCTGCTACTCTCAGACCCTGGGCAGATATCCTATTGCTAAGACTTTTCACTTGTATTACAATATTCATTAATTGGGCACCTTCTAAGTGAATGACACATATGCAACTGAATGACTGAAAGCATAGATGAACCACTGTATGAACAGGATATAAGTATGATTCAGATGTCCACTGATTTGGAGATTGGGCTGTATGTTGAGATGCAAATTTTTATTCAAGATTCTTTACCTTCCCCAAACCCTTTCATCTCTGTCCACATCTAAATCCCAAAAAAGTCATTATACCTTGTGTTTGGTTTTGTTTTTTTCACCAGCATAGCAATTTTGAGAGATTATCCCAAACAGTCAGAAGCTGACTGCCATAATAAATTCAACTCTTTAATATACATAAAAGAAGGGGAAACAGAACACCAAAATCCCGAAGTGTCCATATACTACAAGAAAAGGTAATTTTGAAGTCCTAAACTTGTAACCAACTTTCCAAAGACGGCCGGATTTGCAGATAACCATGAGAGTTCTGTGCGGCTCCCCGATAAAATTTAGAAGCACAGACCCTCGGCAACTAGAAAGAACATTGAAAGTATTTACTCATATTTCTTTATTTCACTGACAATGACTTAGATCTTCTTTTGAATGTTGTAAAACATACACATAGTTTCCTTGAGGCTCGCTTAGCGGTGCTGGCAAGGGAGCTCAGCTACTCCTATACCCTTGACAAAAACATGGTCCTCCACAAGCAGGGGGTCATCCTCTTCTGCCAGGGTGCAGTGTCAAGAAGGATGCAAGGACGGTGAGGGAGGAAGGGGACGTCTTCCCAGCCAGCCAGACCAGCCAAGCCCACCCTGTGATCAAGGGTGGCAGGTTGCAGCCAGGTCCCCCTCACCTCCAGCACACAGGTTCCCTGGATCCACTTCCCCAATGTCAGTCACTAAATCAGAAGCGCTCTGGGCCACCTAGACATGGACCTCCCAGGAGCCTTCCCAACCAGCTGGGCAGTGCTCTGCCACCAGCGCTTCCGCCAGCCTTGAGGAAGCTGCTACTTACTTGAAGGGCTTTTCTCCAGTGTGGGTTCGGATGTGGTTGTTGAGGGTGGTGGCCCCAGCAAAGGCGCGGCCACAGTAGCCACACTTGAAGGGCCTGTCGCTGGAGTGGGTGACCACGTGGTTCCTCAGCTCCGAAGGCTGTGAGAAGGACTGAGAGCAGTGGCCGCACTGGTAGGGTCTGAAACAAACAAGGAGACTGCCAGGTCATTACGCTCTACACTGACCCCAGAAGTCAGAAGCGTGAGGTGAGCGGCCAAAACCTGCGGTGCCGTGGCCACCCTTCCGGAAGCGGGTAGAGCTGGGGCCTCCGGGCTCCCGACACTTGCTGCCACAAAGGCGAAAGTCAGGAAACTGCCGCGACACTTCGGTTCCCAATGAATGCTCCCTTCCAGTGCCAACCCTACCAGCTCAAGAACCCCTTCCTTCCTGTCTGTCTCCCTGTAGGCAAGTATTCATAGTTCTATAAGCCTTCAAAGCCCACACTCGATTCAGCAGAATGTTACAAAAGGAACCATGTGATTGTCTCCTATGCTTTCACGCCATTCTCTGCGTTTCAAAGTCCTTCAAAATCAATTATCTCGTTTAATCTTTACAGTAATCCTCCGAGACAGGGAAAGCAGGTGTTATTATCTCTGTTGGTTCAGAAAACTGAAGACAAACTGTCCTCACCAGACAATAGCTGTTGATTCCAAGGTCACCCTAGGGCATTTGGATCTTAATTCTAAGTGTCAGGTAAACATGGAGACATGTGAACAAGCTGTACAAGTATTTTAAGAAAAACTGAACTTTCTTGGGGTCTGTACTTTAGCCACTGGATTGGCACAGATGAACACAAACGTGCACACAGATGTGTCACGTCGTAGAAGAAATCCTTGCTTTTGCTTGTCACCTCCTCCAAATATTTATTCACTGAGTCCTTTTCTTGAGCCACAACTCCCCAATTTAATCTGCAGTGAAGAGCAATTTCTAGTAGCACAGAAGAGACTGGGATGTCACCCTGCTTGCACAAGAGTGCAGAGCAGAGGGGAGGACCTGTGACAAATACCTGATAATTAGCAAGATTATCAGAGCACATTCTTCCCAGCTCCTGAGAAATAAATCGATTTTTGTTTTCATAAAATAGATGAAATTTCTGTCTTCTCCCCTGAAGTTCTTCTGCTTACTTAAGCAGAATCCAGAGAGTGAAATAAAACCTGCGGAGTTTTCCCTCTTTGAAGATATTTCATATTAGTCGTTGACAGGGCTCTAATTTGTTTATCAAGCTTTTTGTTCAGAAAATTAAGATGCTGTTGTGGGGGCTACGGTACTCACTGTGCCCTGGTTTGCGGCCCAGATGCTTCTGCCTGCATTCAGAAAGCTAACACAAGAGCGGACTTAACTGCTCTACCTTTAACAGACGCAGAAGCACCAATGACCAGAAACTAAGACGAAGGGCTAGGAGACAATGGTGACCAGGCATGTACAACAATTCAATTAAGTGCAAAATAAAGTGTACCCTCTCATTTGTCAAGTGAGGTGCTTAATTGTGGCTACTTGCCTCACTGAACACAAATACTATTATTTTACCAGGCTTCAGCACACTGAGCACTGATTGTAGAATTTTTTAGCTTGATTAATAGTCTAGGATTGGTCAATAACTCAATACCATACAATTTTAATTACTTACATTTAGAAATCTATCTAACTGCTTTAAAACAAGTTTCAAAGAAATATATAAGAGTCCTTGGTAAACAGTTTATCAATCTTGTCAAATCACGCATGCATTTTATTACAATTATAAAATAATGCTTGGAAAGCCATTAAAATTATATGTAGATGAAAATGTCCTCCTGCCAAATCTGTTCGGGTAGTAAATGTTAACCTTAAAATGATTCATCAAGGAATAATTCTCTCAGGGTTAAATTTTAAAATGCTATTGAAGATTGTAAACAAAAATATATTAATATATGCTATATTCACTGACAATTGATTTTCTAATAGTGAAGGGACCATTAACATTTATTAGCCTCTGGTTATCTATTTTTAATAGCTATCACTATAAACAATAAACCACTAAATAAAACCAATTAATCTTTTCTTTTTTTCCTAACTCTGCTGTCAAAAGTTGGGCTGATTTGTTTCTCACAGTCAGAAGTCAATCCATCCTTCTTATGTTAATAGTCACTATGGCAGAGATTTACACACCAAAGAACAGAAAAGACACGGACAGGCTTAGGCAGAATTCTTCCAACAAGGTAACCTAATAAAAGCCAAACAGGATTCCAAAATATCACCTTCACCTAGTGTCAGCCAGTTTTTTTAAATTGCAGAATTCAGCTTGACTGACAGAAAAGTCTAGAACAGGAGTAACAGAAAGAAGGTGCCTATTCCAGCCTCTGAGCCCCAGTCAGTTGTGGGGCTCAGACAAGACACTGGACTTCCCAGATGTGGGCTTTCTCATTGCTCTGCGAAGGGGGTCCAACTGAGCTAGGTGCTCCCTCAGATCACCTCCCGCCTTGGTCCTGCCTTTGGAAAACTGACGAACATGTCTGGCTGGGGTGCCTAACACATAACCTTGCAAGACACAGCACAGCCGACATGAGCTCCAATTTGCCTTGTGTGTGCTGGCCAGCTTTCTGGACATGGAGCTTTGTGTGTGTCAAGGGGGGACATGTATATGTTCACTAGACTTAAATGCACTGGTAACAAGCTAAGAATGTCAACAAAATCTAGTACCCCAACCTTATTTTATTATTTTGTTTTCTGTACTTAGGACAGGGTCTCCAGGGTCTCACTACACAGGTGGACTCATAGTGATCCTCCTGATTTTAGCCTCCTAAGAGCTGGGCTTACAGGCGTGCCCCAGTATGCTGGTCTCCATGGCCGCCTCAGTGTGCCCCAGGGGTGGGGCTGGCACAGCACACCAAGGATGCAGCACACGAGCTGCTGCACTCTGCCTAGGCAGGCACTGTAGTCTGCTGAGTTATCAGGCTGGGCCTTAAACCTTATTTTAGTTACTTGCAAAAAGCAGAAAGCATTCATTCATAAATAACAAGATGTTAGATCATCTAAACATATTCAGTTTTCTAGAGCCTGATTTATGTAGAAGTTAGAACCTCAGTACCCCTTCTGGCTGCTGTAACAGTTGTCTTTCCCAGTCTAGAAATTTATAGAAAGTTAACATCAGAAGATACAGGAGTTACGCTGCTAGTACATAAGATTCCTTTAAATTTTCTTTTCCTGCATTTTTACTATTTTTCTTTCTTCTTTCTTTCTTTCTTTCTTTCTTTCTTTCTTTCTTTCTTTCTTTCTTTCTTCCTTCCTTCCTTCCTTCCTTCCTTCCTTCCTTCCTTCCTTCCTTCTTTCTTTCCTTCCTTCCTTCCTTCTTCTTTTTTGGCGGAACCGCGAATTAAACTCAGAGCCTTGAGCTTGCCAGACAAGCACTTATTCTACTGAGCTATCTCCCTGGCCCTTATTTTATTGAAAATTAATAAAAAGTAAATTTTAACTGGTCTGGGTACCAAGGCTCAAGACTATATTCAAGACAGATCTGCCTCTTCGGTAAACTGTAAAAGTCAGTCACTACTCTGGTCCACAGCCATTACACTTATTTTCTAATAACCGGACACAAAGTAAGAGAACGTGCATGTGTGTCTATCAGCACATCCCACCTCCACGGCCCCCACCTCAAGCAGAGGCTTCTGGGAGGCAGAATGATTTGCCGCTGGTCAGCTTTCTATTCTGATGACTAACACTACCATTAGTTCTTTCAAAGTCTGGCAAAAAGATAATTCCTTTTTGAATATAATCTACTTTAACCCAGAAGTTTTGTCTCCTTTTGATGTGTCATACCAGGAGAAGTGGGTAAGGACTGCCGTCTGAGGGCCTGGACTTAGCTTTCTTTCTCCAGGACCTTACATCTTCGCATCTGGTAACCTCCTTCAGAGCACTTCATTCTCCCAACTTATGGCTGCTTATGACATTTCACTGCTCTCAAAACAAACCCAGGGGGAATCACGTCTCATAACCACAGGTGCCTTGTGACAGTGTTGCTCAGTGACAGAGATATCCTGCATCTTAGTTATCTGGTATAGGGGCCACTGGCTACATGAAGCAGGTTAGCACTTGAAACACGGCTAGTGGGCTTGAGACGCAGAATTTTTTTTTATGTAATTTTGATTAAATTTAAATAGCCTCATGTGGCTAGTCCCAACACAAAAATATTAAACTTGATGAAAAACTAGAACGTTTTCCATTCTTGATGTAAAAAAAAATGACTGAAAACAGACAAAATGTGGATGAACTTAGCATCTGTTAATGCTGCCAACAGTTTAAGCAGAAAGAAAGCAATAAGAAATTTTGTACATCCCTGGCACTTTCTGTCACTGGCAGCTCCTTTGCCAAAGATTACGCCAGTAAAATGTGCAATTCATTTGCTTTGAGTCTGTAATGGGTTTGGTGTACACACAGAAAAAGGATGAAACATCTAACAAAATTAAGTGTGCTTTGGTTTCACATTATTAATCCGTCTTTGATTTTTCTTTCATGGCATGAAAGCCTCCAGGACAAAAGTTGCTCATTTAGGGTTACATTCTCCCCTGCTCCATGTCAGCCAAAGTGCAGATCTCCTAAGACTTCAAAGGGACCCCACTTGAGTCATGGCTAGCTGTGCAGAAAGGGCAAATTACCTAGCTCTGCGAAAGATTCAGGAAAGTGACCAAAGTGTAGAATCAAAAACTTTGCAGAACACTGGATATCAGAAAGAAGCCAACCTGCACTTTTGGGTAGGGGAGGGGAGAGGAACACTGGAATATGAAACACTGATACATTTCCAGGTGGTTATGGTAAGGGATCGCCTCCAGCCTCCTCCCACCAAAAGGTGCCTTTTAAAGTCATTTTCCCTGCCAGCACCTTCCATCCAGTTACAAATAGTGACATTGAGACACAAAGGTGAGCGTCCAACAAGTGTGGGAGCAGGCAGTTCTGCACAATCAGGAAGGAGAAGGATGCAAAATAAGGATACAAATGGTAAAGACACTTCACATGAAAGTTAAAAGGAACATAATCTACTGTGACTGAAGGTCGTGCTGACGCCTTTATGGACCCTTCAGGTGCTCCCCTCCAAGGCACCACTGCATTTCTGCAGCAGAAAACAAAAAAGGGAATCTAACTCCTGGCTCAAGCAGCAATGGGTCAAGCTGCCTTGACCTAGGCAATATGCTTTATGTAAAAACTGAAGTATTTACACAGTTTCTAAATAAAAATGCTGTTTATCTAGATCCCAACAGCTTCTTCCCTTTGAATTTACCCAGGGAAAAAAAATGTCAGTAGCCTGAGAAAAAGGAAGAAAAGGTTTTTTATTTTGTTTGCTCTATATTAACAAAACAAAATAAAGAAATAACAATTCCACGGCTCCTGGACTCTTGTGGATGTTTTTACCTTCAATACTACTTCTTAATTTACCAGAACAGATCTTTTTTTCACTCAATGTGAATAATTCAGAGGTGGGAAATGGGTGTCCACAGATCTCTTCTCTTTACAGCAAGAGGTACTTGGTACTTCACATTAAAAAAACAAGCAAAGAAACAAACTCCAGAGCATAAACACACACAACCTCTTTGATGGAAGAAGGTTGAGATGTCTGAGGCTCCATGGCCAAATATTCCATCTGTTGAGTGAAAAAAACCCTCTGGATTTCAGATTCATGAGATTGTTTCAAATTTAGCACTGTCTGAAATGCTAACCTGTTCAGCTTCTGACTTTGTCTTCTATGTCTCCCTGGTTCTAGCAAGCTTTTCCCATTAAAGTAAGAGTGTTTGGTCTCTGAAGCAGGAGAGGAGGGGTTCCTGTTTGTTGAGCTTCCTCGCTGTGCAATCAGCCCCCTGCTCGTGCGGGTCCCACATGCACCACCTCAACCAACTGCAGACTGAAAATATTTACAGCAAATCCTGTTCTGCACATATGCAGAACTTCTGTTCCTGTCATTATGCCGAAACAATACAGAATAACAATTATTTACATAGCATTTACATTAGAGGAGATATTGTAAGGGTTCTAGAGATGACTTAAGGGATACAGGAAGACTGCATAAGTTACATAAAAATCCCACATCATTGTCTGCGGTACCTGAGCATGCATGGATGGTGATGTCTGCAGGGGTCCTGCCCACAGACACTGGGGGACAATCGGATATAGATGAATGGGCACAAGCTGCCAAAGACTAAAACCCATCTGAATGATGGAGCAAATCGCCAAAGAATAAATGTGTATTCAGCAGCTGGAAGTTTCCACATTGACAGCAGGTAAGCCTCCAAATTTAGCAACTAGCATAAGCAAATCTGATGTTCCACTGTAGCTCTGCACATTTCTCCCATTTAGCAATTCACTCATGTGATTAAGAATAATGGAGAGTATCTTTTACTTCCAAACGTTCTGGTAAAAAGAGAGCATCCTGGGTTCTGGAACAGAAAAGAGCTATTTCAGTCCTGGATGCTAAAAGAAAATTAATCCGCTAGAATGAAATCAGTAGGTCAAAGTGGCTGGATAGGGCCCTCTAGTCCCTCTTGTCTCCAACAGTCAACTCAGATACGATGTTGTAATTCAAGCATCACCAAGTGGTTAGCAAGACAACACCGTATTTTGTCACTCTACCAACAGAGGGACTGACCTTTTCAAGTTATAATTCTTCATTTTTACTTATTTGTAAAGGATAGTGACCCCTCTCAGGTCTTCACCAACAAAGTTCATGGAAGGGAAAAGCAGGAATCCACCCTTGAGTGACTCTGAGGGACCCTGGCAGCAAACCCGCACTGCTGCACTCCAGCCAGGTCAGCCTGCCTGTATCAGTTAGTTCATGAGGATCCAGCACAGTTTAAGCACACCAGCTAACTTTTTTGGTATTTTTCTGACACTTTTTAAAAAATATATTTTCTGATAATTTTCATAAATATAGTATAAATTAGAACATCTTTATAGGACAAACTTTATAGGGACTTACATCATTATACAAACAGGATTTTCTACAAATAACCATAATAAAACACAATTATCTAAGACAGAACAGTCTGTTTCAGTACCTTGCATGTACCATCAAATAGTTTCATTATTTTTATGATATTTAGTATGAAATAACACATGCAAAGCTAAGCTTTGAATTCCAATATCCAGAAACTTGCAACTGTCACTTTATTTTGGGTATTCAGTTACTCTGAATACTACCACCTTTGTAAACAGTAGATTCATTCATCTGAATTTAATTTTCAAAAGGCATGTTTATAAGATTTAAATGGGGGCCAGTGCGATAGCTCAGCAGACTAAGTGCCTGCTTGGGCAAGCACAGGCAAGCATGTGGGTCAATCCCTGGAACCACACCCATGCTGGCCCTGGCCCCAGGCACGCTGCAATCCCAGCGCTGGGGAGGCTGAAAACAGGAGGATCACTGCGAGTCTGACCTGCACAGTGAGACCCTGTACCAAACACATAAAAACTAAGTAAAAAAGATTTTAATGGATCATTTACACTTTTAAGGACTTCTAAAATGCTTTGCAAACTTAATGTAGCTACATCTTGAGGCTTTGTGTATACTTGCAAGAAAGGTAAACTTAAGAAAAATACTTTCTGAATGAAGAAAACTTTTTCACCACTGTGCATCGCCTATGTATTCCATTTTAGTCTGTACACAGGTGATATACCTGTACTGCCAAAGTTCTAAGCCATAGACAGGTCTGCGAACAACTTTCCCAAGGACATGGGTGCCTTTAAGAGTCCCAATGCAAATGTTTCAATACTATTAGTAACAGCAATGCTTGATGATACACAAGCGATTTCTAGGATGGCACAAATAAAAACATACATGTAATATGTATTCTACCATTAGTTTAGAATGCCCATTCCCTTCCACCATACCTTCATCCTCTTTGCCCTTGTTTCAATTTTCTAGGCATACTTCTGTGTCCTGCAGCACTCAGAGGGAAGAACTAAGCATGTACTGACCGGCATAGAGAGTTAGTGACTTGCTTAATCAAGGGTGATGAGTGATAAAATTAAAACAACTCAAGAACCCTATGTCTTTGATCTCTTAGTGCTAATTCCAAAAAGTATTTTTTTGTTTTTATATTCAAAATGTATGTTCAATACTATTCTTAAATATTTGGGGTTTAATCTAGTTTTCATGGGATATGAGAGATCAAACATGAGTAATCCCTTCTTATTGAATTAATTTGATTTTTGTCTTTGGCACTCCCAGTTATCCAGACTGTCGAATAAACCAGTTTTGATTCATAAATAATAGTTCCATTATGTCTACTGTGCCACTCGTCAGAGTACCTGAAATTTTAATTCACTTGTTCAGCTAAATTTCATCCTCAGTTCATGGCCATAAAATTCTTTATTGACAAACTTTCAAGCCAACTTTGACTCTGAGGTATCTAGTCAACATTTTTCTTCTGTGTGGATATTAGTTTATTGAATAAGTGGCATCTGTTTTCCTCCACATCACTAGCAGAGGAGGTATTTCCTTTTGACAGCTTTGCAGGATTTATGGGTTTGCATGCTCTGAAGAAAAATAGTACTAAGCAAAAAATTCCAATTCATTACCTCTTAGTACTTAATTAAGTTCATACCCACGGCACACTGAAGGTGAACTCTGAAATGACTATGACAGCCACAGAGCAGCCTGCTATATTATCTTGGGAAGACAGAGAGGATTCTAATTATCCCTACCTCATTTTTCTACCTATGATATTCATGAATGCTTCTTGTACTTCCTGTTATACTCAGACAGCAGTATTTGGATAACAAGTGCATATTCCTTGCTACGGCCACCAACCTGGCCCTTCCAGCACGCAGGCACAGGAGGCAGTGACCAGAAGCTGGCAGGAAGGCAAGCAGCATTCTCACTAAGCAAACAGTGTGAGCAGTGAGAGCTGGGGTTACCTGTCGGGGTTCTGCGTGCACACGTGCATCTGGAGGAGGATCCTCTGGGTGAAAGTCTTAAAGCACTGCCCACACTTCCAGAGGTGCCAGTCACTGAACTCCGAGTGGAGCTGGCTGGTCGAAGTTGGGCTTGCGAGGACTCGCTGGTTTTTCACATTGATTTGGTTAAATCCCGACTCAATGGGCCCAGACTTATCCAAGAGCGAGAAGTTTCGGTTGCATGGAGTCTGTGGGAAAACAACAGAGCGCTGGGGGGCGGCTGGGGAGAGCTTGCTGCTCTTGCTGAAGGGCTGCAGGGCGTCTTGCCGGCACATGGCTTCCATGACAGTCGAAGGGACATTTACTAGGAGAACAACAACAGTTTTAGAAGAGCAGATTTACTGCCCCTTAAAATAAACACAACGCTTATTTTGTTAAAAATCTTACAAATTGACATTTTAAATTGTGTTTTTTCCTCAATTCAAAATGTAATAAACATTATTTGAGGGGAAAGATAATGTTCTTACAAATTAGTAACTCAACCAATGCTAATTTATTTTGTTTATTTCTTTGAATAATGAGTATGCCCTTGTTTGCTGACTGCTATTATAAAAACGCATTACATTAGCAACAAAAGTGTCTTGATTGATGTCAGAGGCAGTTGCTCCCATAAAGTGGTAAGTAAAGCAGTGTGCAACATCAGTATTAAAATGTTGTTTTATGATGTCTTTATCATTTGATCTTCTGAACAACTGAATTGAGCAAAATAAGGTACAAGATCACATGTTTATTTTATCTTCAGGAATATAAAGCAGTTTTTTATTATAAAACTAAACTCTGAAGATGTCTACAGGGCTGGCTTCTTCTTAAACACCTCTTTTTAAATCAGTAGTCTACAAGGCTTAGAAAAGACAAAATGCTATTCAGTGTTTCTGATGGTAGAAAGAGTGAAAATATAAATAAGGCTTAATTTGGTGAAACATAACACAATGCCTGCTTCTATCCTCAATTGGACAGTTGTCAATTTATTAAGCAACTAGTACACACTCAAGATGGTTCTTACATTGTCTTTGCCTTCAAAGTTAATTCAGGACCTGCATTGAGGAAGACTACACAGCAAGGTTCCACACCATACCCCACTTGGAGGGACCTTGGGGGGGCAGGGGACGGAGAGGGCAAGGGCTGCTCGGAATGGGGTCCTGCACAGCGCACTGAAGGTAGCCTCAGCCAGTGCGGGACAACACCAGCACAGGGAAGGCCTCCAGGAAAAGCTGGTTGAGGAGATGGAACAAGGACAGGAATAGCCGGGATGCTTGGCAACAGCTACCCAGATGGGCTGCCCGGGGGGCACTGCAAGAGTAGGGGCTTGTGGAGGGGTAGGGACAGACTTCAGAGGGCCCCGAAAGTGATATGCAGGGCCAAGGGTGTAGCTCAGTGGCACAGTGCCTTCCTGGCAAATTCAAGGTTAAGTTCAATTCCTGGTGCTAAAAAAAATACAGATAGAGTTCAGAAAAGAATACAGACTGTTTCTGAGCAGATGAGTACAAGAAAAAAAAGGACATATTGCTTAGAGTGGGCCTGAGAGAGGCATGATGAACGACAGGGCACTGTGGGCAAAGTGAGAGAGCGGGCCCATGTGGAAACAGAGGTGGTGCCTATACCCAGCCCTGGACAAGGTGGTGCTCACTTGGAATCCCAGCACTCTGGGAAGCCAAAGCAGAAGGATCACATGCGAGAGCCCAGCCTGACTTAGTAAGATCCTGTCTCAAAAGAATGTGCTGAAAAAGGGCTCAGGCCGTAGCTCGTTGCAAGGTTCCTGCACTCAGGCCCCAGTGGGCAGACATTGCTGACCAGCCTAGCTTGGGACAGCAACCTCATAGTTCAGGGCTGGGCAAAGTGCAAAAGTCTCACAGCAAGGATCGAGTGATACAGTGCGCAGACAGCATTCAGTACAGAGGCGGCCCTGCAGTGACACTCAACCATCATGGAGCTAGGAACCCTGGTTTCCTGGTCTCTAGCCTCTTCTATGGGGCTCTCAGAGTGGCCGCTGGCAACAGCAGTGACCACTCTTAGTACTATGCAAAGAGAAGAGACTGACGTGGGAGACGGGCTCTACATCGGGGTGTAAAGGGCAAATGGAGGGAGAGCTAGACATAGGGAAGTTTCTGAGCAGAAAGGTCTAATACACTTGAAATTTCCTGGGGTTTTTTTGCCAAAGTTTTTTGTGTTAATATTTATCAAGTGTTCACTGTTAAGTCCAAAAGATGATCAGAACTTTCCTGAGGGTTCAAGTATTATTTTAAAAGATAACTACTGTACCTATTGATCATGCCAGGGATTGAAGAAATTAAAGGTCATAATGTGCTCAAGAGAATGAGATCAGATATTGACAATTTGAAAAGAATGATTGTTTAAAAGCTTGGTGGCTGTGGGAGCAGCTCAGTGGCGGAGCACCTGCCTGGCAAACGCCAGGCCACGGCTTCAACCCTCAGCATCAAAGAGGAGAAGAAAGACCTAAGCCACCACACGTCATGAGCCTACTCCCCGTAATGAACACAATATCATGTACGACAAACATGCACTAACAAAAACCAAAACAAAATATGAAGAGTTGTGGTAGCAAGCCACAAAGCCACGCAGGCAGCGGCTGCTGGCCACCAGGTCAAGCCCACATCGAAGTGTGGGCTCTCATCCCACCCGGGCACAGATGGCAGCTGAGAATGCTGCCCAGCACGAGCACTCATGCTTCCTCAGTCACAGCGGGGTGACAGGAGAAGTCCGTGGCTGCCAGGGGGCTCTGCGTTAAGGGGACATGCAGACACCACATGTGGGGGACAAGACAGGACTGCCACGCTACGTAAGGACTCTAACCCAGAAAACTCCGCACAATCCCACCCTTAACCAATCCAGAGAAAGCAATAGCACTGTCCACAGGGCTCTGCACCCACCCATCCTGTCTTAGGATGGTAAAATAAAAAACAAACTTTCCCGCCTACAAACAGCTAGAACAGGTCAAGTCAAAAGCTTTTACCTCATCTATCATATATTCTAAAATAGTAAAGGAGAATCAATAAGGGAGATCCAGCTTTTAAAGTTGCCCAAGTACTTCTAATATGAAGCAAAAGGGGCTGAGACTTACTGATCTAACCCTATCCTCTCTCACTGCAAAAGGTAAAAACTGAGCTCTTTGGAAGTCCAGTACCTTTCTTAGGATGAGTTAGGCACATGCCTAGGCTGCAGACTTCAGCTTTCTGACTTCCGACAAATTTTGTTTCTAACGAGCCACCTGTCCTGGGTCTGCAGATACACCATAATCAAAATGGCCATACCGCCAAACTGATATACAGATTTAGTGCACTCCCAATCAAAATATAAATGGCATTCCTCAGGAAACTAGAAAAAACAATATTAAAATCCATATGGAACCAGAAAAGACCAAGAATACCAAAAACAATCTCATATAACAACAGTAAAGCAAGGGCATCATAATTCTGGATTTGCAGTTACATTACAAAGTTACAACAGTAAAAATAGAAGGATCCTGGCTTAAAAACAGACATTCAGCTGAACAGGACCAAATAGAAGGCGCAGAAACAACCTTCAGCACATTCAACTACTTGATCTTTGACAAAAGAGCCAAAAACATGTGCTAGAGGAAAAAGTCTCTTTAATAACTGCCACAGAAAGCAGCTATCCACACTCAGATGAGTGCATCTAGACCACTCTCTCTTCATACTAAACCGAAAGTAAAATGGGTCCAAGATCTCAATGTTAAATCACAAACATTTAATCTGCTGGAAGATAAAATAAGTAAAACTTCTGAAGTAACAGATGCAGACAGGGACTTTCTCAACAGAACCCTGATTGCACAGGAAATAGTATAAAGAACCAACAAATGAAATCATATCCACTGTAAAAGCTCCTAAACAGGAAAGGACACATCCAACAAGGAGGAAGACAACCTACCCAACAGAGAAAAGTTGCTAGTTATTCCTCAGACAGGATTAATATTCTGAATATATAAAAAAAAACTTCTAAAAAATTAGGAGGAAGAGATTATAAAATGGAGTTAAAATGTGTTTTGTACAATCCCCAACTCCCCATAAAAAATGTAATCATTGTGTATGGCACACATGTACTAATAAAACAATTTTTTTACAATAAAAATATACAATAGCATTTAATTTATGAAGCAGTAAGTGGACTGTGAGATGGCTCAGCAGATCAAGTGCCTGCTTAGACAAGCACTGGAGAGACTGAGACAAGAGGATCACTGCAAGTCTGATCTGTATAGTGAAACCCTGATCAAACACATTTTCAAAAAAAGAAGCACAAGCAAGAGTAAAGTGTCACGGTTTCTAGAAAACAACCAGATGACAGAGGGAGGTCATTCAGCTAGAGGAGAGGCAGAGTACGGGAGTAGATGCACAGTTTTAGTTGCAATATGCTCAGGTTGGGATGCTTGAGACATGTAAGTGAAGCTTTTGCGGGGCAGTTGCACAAGAGTGGCGGGCTCATTACAGAGGTCTGCACTAAAAATACCAATCCAAGAGAGCCTGTAAAGTCAGGCTCCCTGGAAAACAGACATGGAATGGAGTGTCGGGGATCCATGTGCAGGTTTACTGCACACTGCTCTTCGGATCAGCATCTGTTGAGAAGCGAGGCAAGTAGGACTGGAGCAGGGGTGACAGGTCTGAGCTGGGGATGTCCTGAAGAGCTGCACTGCTCTGAGGAAGGCAGAGTCCTGCACAGCCCCACTCTGCACTCACGTGGCACAGGGTGTGGGAGCACGCCCCAGGGGAGGCAGCTGGCCTGAGCGGAGAGACAAGCCCACCTGAGACTCGCCCACAGCTGGAAGAAGGCACCTTAGTTCCACAGTCAGGCTGAGTTGCGGGCAGCACACCCACAGGACCCAAACCCGCCAAGTCAGTGGCTTGCCCTGTGTCATTTGTCATTTTTCTCTGTGAACACTTTCAGTGCTGCCACCTTCCACTACAGGCCTGTGCAGCTAGAGAGGCATTGCCCTGGGGCCATTTCTCTTTTATTTATTTATTTTTTTTATAAAGACCAAAGATTTCTCCAATCCTAGACCAATTTATGTATTAGCTTCTTAGCCTGGGGTTTCTGTATCTGGAAGGTAATGCAGAATCAAGTCCCAAAACATCTACAGCTAAGCCACAGCTAGCGTTTAGTGTGACTGTTTACATCAGCCACTGAAGATGGACAGTCCTTAGTTTCTAAGAGGAATTCCTGACTGATGTAAGGAATCCAGTCCCAGCTTCCCTCTGCACCCAGGGCCTGGAGCTGCAGCTCCTCCGGCTCACACCCACCCTAACCTTCGCTCTGGTGTGGTCTCTCCAGGCCCTGTGACTCACACTGAAGTTGTGTGTCTGTGTGTCTCCAGTCACCCTCCTGAACTCAGGACCGGCTTGCATGTTCGCATGCCATCGCAGAGGTCCCCTGGTGAGCACACTGGGGGAAGCCTTCTTCGGCTAGGTCTTGCTCCCACTGATGGTGGGGTGGGAGGCTGAGGGGTGCTGTGCAGAGCTGCCCCTTTTTATTTTCTGCTCTTTACAGTCAAAAGAAACAGGCAGGCTTCCTCCAGGCCAGGTTTAACCCAGTGCAGCTCCCACGTTGCCATCAAGTTTCACATTCTGCTACCTCAGCTTCATATGCCCAGACAGAAAAAGCAGCAGGAAGACTTGTTTAACATTTATTCCCAGGTTTTTTTTTTAATTTCCTCTGAAACGAATATGAATGCGCTATGGTCTTTACACTCTGCAGGAGCTAATCCCCCACTGGAAGCTTCAGGGAACCTCTTTCCTCCTTGCGGATGCAATCTGTCGACAAGAGGTCCTTCAGGCTCCTCTCAAAGGCCCACAGTGGATGGAGGGGCTCTCTCTTGCAGCTCTATTACATTTATAACTGATTTTTTAAAAAGAAAATAATGCAGGAATTGCTTCCAGAACCCAAATGCCTGTGTGAAACACTGCCTCCCCTTCGAGTGCAGGCAGCTCTTGATGGCTTGCCTGGGCACTGAGTGTGCCTGGTGCGCCTGCTGCCACATGCCGCTCTCAGAGGGGGGCACTTCGGGAGGGCCAGCCTGCGGCAGGCTCCCCGGGAAGTATGTGCTCTGAACGTTGAAAGAACCATGGGAAGAAAATGATATTTTTATAAATAAAGTGCTTAATACATGTTATTCACTAAGTAAAACCAGATTTTCTTTAAATGTCTTAGTCCAGGTATCAATTTCATTAACATAAAAAAAATCAAGCTGAAATAATGAATCTCTTCTAAAAAAGGCACTAATACCTATCCATGAGCACTCATTAGTTGTTAAGCTGTGAAGAATTGTAGCCAATGCATCTTTGATCTCAAGAAGCTTCTCAAGATCTCTAATTTATTTTGTAGTTAGTTCAATAGGATGAAAATTGTCTTAGAACTGCTAATCCAGGTGACAAGATTTAAATTACTCAGGCCATGGAAGGACACTGGAAAATTCTCTGTGCCCTTTCACACATTGGTACTTCTAAATCATACCAAGCGTTTTCTCAGCACAGAGTAGGGAACCCTCAGCTCTGAGTAAATCATACAGAATAAGAATCCATCTTCGAGTCAGTGTCAAGGTCGTATATCTTCTCCACACTATCTGGCAAAGCCCTCTGCCATTTTCTTGGGTGGCCACAGTCACATGGCAGATATACGACTTTAAGACAGGAACTGAAATAAAATTCCCATAATACCCTCAGGGGAAAGAGGCATTGTAACTGTTGAACCTTCTAGCCAATGACTTAATTCCCTTTAAACCTCCCTCAACCCTAAGAGCTCTGAAATAAACCCAAAGAGCTGTTTAGTTTTCCTGCTGAATCTACAATGTTTCAAACTGCTCCAGCTTTGTGAACTTCCTTTCAGGGATTTCAGGTGCTAAATGACAGGGCATCTGCCCCAAGAGTTTATTCAGTGTTCTAGTCAGCAGCCTCAAGAATGCTTCACACAAGTGGACTGTACAAGACAAGCAAACCATACACTGTTCCCAGAAAGTATATTTTTGATGCACTGTGGCATCTTCAGACCATGTAGCGTGTTCCCAGCCACTTGCTATCAGGTGGTTAGGACTAGCGAAGGGGCCCCAATGGGCCACACCAATGCCCCATTCCTCTCACCCTTTCCCAGCACATGGCTGTGTGACTTCACTCCAGAGAGCCACAGCAAGGTGACAAAGGCGGTCATTCTGTGCTTCCCATGTCTGTTTCCAGACCAGCTCAGTAAGCACTCATGCCGTCCTCCCACTTCTCCAAGGCTCAACCCTTCCTCGAGACTCCTCACACTTACCGGCTCCCATGGCAGAAAATGGAGCCCGCTTTATTTTCAAAGATGTCCAAAACCCAACTGCTTTGGACCCTCTCCCTCTCCCAAAGGTTCCTGCGGCACCTCCCACTGCATCCCCCCCCACCTCATCTCCACTCAGCAATCTCAATAAAACCTCAGAGCAATTCACTCAGCTGCTCCAAACTCCACAGAGTGGCAGCCAGGCTCCGGCGCCCTGCAAGGCCAGCCCAGACTG
Source organism: Ctenomys sociabilis (assembly GCA_004027165.1). NCBI lineage: Eukaryota > Metazoa > Chordata > Mammalia > Rodentia > Ctenomyidae > Ctenomys > Ctenomys sociabilis. The sequence goes on along the minus strand of PVKA01011609.1, from coordinate 28,282 downwards.
CACCACCCGGGTCACCACCTCACATTCACTCTGCTGTACCCATGCCAACCTCTACAATGCTCCTCCACTTACCAGGGACACCCCCATCCTGGGGCCTCTGCCTGCAGCACTCTTCTCCACAGTCCCATGGAGCTAGTTCCTTCACCCCTAAGTCCTTGCCCACAAGGCCCCTCCCCTGGGGCTGTCTAATTATTCCAGAATTTGCAACCCCCAACTCTGGCTGTACTTCTTCCTCCTCTGCCTTAGTAGCTCTACAGCACATTAGCACCTAAACAGCTAGTTACTTATACATTTATGAATCTCTAGCCTGGTAAAATGAGGACAGAAAGTTTTGTCTGTTTCTCCTCCCTTCTGCATTTACAGCACCTAGCAAAGACAGTGGCTCAAAGTTAGTACTCAGTAAATATCTGAGCAAAGAATAAGGGCTGCATGAATGAACAAATGAGCAACTGTAGTCTGAGCTACATACTCGAGAACTCTAGGCCTTTAAGTGCAAGCACCTGCACAACAGCTCCAGCGTCTGTGACAGGGGGCCTTACAAAAGGAAACAGGGCCCTCACAGGATTTCTGGAACCTTTTGGACTACACTTCATGTTTAGAAGACCAGGGTATATCACAGCCAAGCCCCAGTCAGCCATTAGGGGAGACAGGTGCGTCTCCATGTGGACCCGCAGCTAGTTCCAGGGGAGAGGCTTGGAAGTATCTGGGCCCAGGAGAGCATAGTGACTTATGTATCAGTATCTGCCCCTAACACCAGCGCACACTTCCGTTCAATGCTGAGGTTTCTTCCTTAAGAAAAAAAGACGCTCCCTCCAATGGGAGCACCATTGCAGAAAAGAAACTAATGAAAACATGAGACGAAGAATGTATTGTACATCCAAAGTTATTTTTTTCTTTTTTTTTTTTTAATTTCATATTGACTTGGAGTTAGGGTAAAACAGAAAAAGAAAGCTGATAGCAGCAGGCATTTTGAGGATTTTACTTTTTACAAAGAAATTAAAAGCAACATGGGAAAGAAATATCTGATTATCATCAGCATTTTGACCAGTAAGTAGACATATGAACATTGTTTTATTGGACTTAGTGTGTGTGCATATGTGTATATAAGAACTGGAGGAGAAAAAAGAAAATAACACTTTTTTGAAAGTGAAGTTTTCTATTAAAATAGATCTACTATCTCTGTTTGGTACATAATGTCAAATTACCACATATTAGTCAATTTAGTGACAGGAAAACACAGCATCATTAAATCCAGTGTTTCTCATTAGAGCACATCAGAATTTCTTAATTCTGTTTCAATTTATGGAAATCACCTTGTAATATCTTCAAAAGGACTGATAAAACAAAAATACAAATGTTAAATGACAGTTGCTTTAAGTTCATATTTACCCAAGAGTTTGACTACTCTTTCAAAGATAATGCTTGGTATAATAACAAAAATAGAAGAAAATCGTACGTTTCTAGGCATGATGTTAGACCAAGCATATTTAGAAAGACATGAATTTTACACATATACAATTTTTCATATTATTTTTTGTGCTAAAGACTATTTAGGGGGGAGCAGACCCTAACGAACTGCAGACATGCCACCCTTGATTAAGCAGTACTGTCTTCTGCGTACTTTTCACAGAGCGAGGCTCCAGTAAGCCTGCAGCCTCAGAACAAAGTTACCTTATTACTACTTTCGTAGCCCCCAGGAAAAGCTGAGCACCAGACACACAGTACTTGCTCAGCGAACACCAGCTGACTTAACTCTGTTGTCAGTGATTATTTAAAACTCTGGCAAAGGCCTTGAAACTGAGTAGTGGCTCGTAGAGGTTAAGATGCCCTGCGAAAAAGCAAACAACATACCGGGAGAAGAAATGACAGGCGGGGTGTGTGCACGTCTGCATGAGGCGTCACAGTGAAGCACATTTCAGAAGTTTCAAGAAAAAACATTCTTTAAAAGTTAGCTTTGAAATAAGTATTTTGAGATGCGAATTTAGAGCTAAAATAAATTCTTACAGTTTTCATCCTGGGCAATGCACTGTAAGGGGATCCCAAAGAAAGACGTATAGCTGTCATTGTACCACACCAGGAGCTCGGTGCCCCTGGGGATATCTATACAGGCTCGGTAGAATATATTCGACCTATTCAAAACAAAAGAAAACCCAGCTTAGTAAGAGGTAGGACTCACTTGCCCCCACCACATTTTTACTGCCCTGAAAATGTTCTGCCCAGCTCCACCTAAACACTGTGTTTATAATAAATCTACATTCACCTTATTGTCCCCAGCAATCAATTAGGGCCTATAACTCAGTATGATAAATAGTGTGTAGTTTATTTCCACAGTGTCCCTGCACAGAGGGTCCCAAAAAAGACAGATATCTGGCCCAGGAGACAGCAAAAAGGGAAAGTTCCCGTTTAAAAACTGCCTCGCACTGATGAGAAAAGTCTCTCTGGACAAACTGCAGAGATTGTGATACTGCAAACTCATATGTAAATTAATATCATTGATTTCTTATTTGAAGGAAAAGCATTAGGTGGAGTCTGAAAACTGCACTGAACTTCTCAAGTTTTCAGTAAAACAGAGCATCTTTGTGATACAAAGGCTAAGAATAAAAATCTCCATTCCTTTCTTCCTGAGGTATGATACAAAAGAGAAAAACCTCTTATGTGAAATGGATGAAAATTCAATAAGTACAAGAGGAGCACTTTATGCTGGTTGAAAGATTATACTCTGAAATGGTACAGTGAGGGTACCAGGAAATAAACAGTTTTTATAACAGCTCTGGCACCATGAAGAAAAATCTACAGATTTAAAAAAAGAAAAAAGAGAGAGAGAGACTGAAACTGGTTTTCTCAATGAAGAATTGCTTCACATATTAGCCTCAAGTTTCAGATGAAAATGTTTGGGGTTGGTGGACCTTAAATTTCCCCTTTCTGTAAGGAGCTGGCTGTCGCAGGGCAATTTGTCCCTTGTATAACACTGCAGACATGAGGCAAATCCTTCTCCACATTTTTCATGGCAGTGAGATATGCACTTGTCAACATATTCTGTCACCACAAAGTGGCTCTTGGCAATAGGATCGTAAAGATCAATAAAAAAGTGCAGATTCTCAATATTTTACTTGCAGCTGCAAAAATTTCATTTATCTTGTTATTTTCCTCACTTGCTGCCATTCTGTCTCACGAGGGCACTGCTAGCTAAGCAGAATGTTTTTTCCCCAACATTCTATGAATATCTGACAAAAACTCCAGCCAGTTGTGGCCCTCACCACCCTTCCTCCCTCCGCATCTCTAGAGCTGTGCATTTTATTAATTCTTTCCACTGCTACATAAAAAAATTAAAATTGGAGCTGAGCTATAAATCACTGGCATCTCCTAACTTGAGAAAAATTGACTCTACTTTGTACTTCACCCTTGTAACATTTCATCTCTCGGTTTGGCTTCCCTTAAGATAAACACTGCGCCCGGCAAATGAATGTGCTAAAACCAAATGACACACTTTGCTGCTGAAAGAGCAGAACTGTTTTTGAGCAATGGGTGGTCTTCTGAGGCACGGAGCAGGCCGAAAGGGGGAGAAAAATGTGTAAGCGTACACCGCGCCTTACAAGTAGGCATAGCTTCCAAACTCACAGCAATCTCTGCATGTTAAGGCACATCAAAGGGATTTTTCCCTTTTCAGATAATATTTCCTTTGCTGACATGTATTTAGTATTGTGGTTGGATGACTCATAAAGATAGCTTCACGGCGTCCCAACGCAGTTGAAGCAGAACACATGCCAACAAACATTATTGTCAGCCTCAAAATAAAAACAAAACGTTCAGCTAAGGGTCAATCAATCAAGGGTGCTTTGAAGAAAATTCCATTTAGATATTACAAATCATAACAGAATGAATTTAAACCAGCTGACTTTTTGCGAAGAGGACATTCATGTACGATAAAAATTAGGCTGGCTCTTCAGGGTCCAACTTTTCTATTTTCTTACTTTTGGACGTCATCACTGATGATGGATGCCAGTTTTTAAAATTGTGTTTTTGTAGTTCATTTTATAAAGATCTGAAGTAATCAAAAACAGATCAGCAGACAGAGCTCATAGTTTAGGCACTGTCATAGAGGGAAGTTGTAAAATCCACTTAATATTGACAGATAGGTAATGACTCACTCATGTCCCATGCCCCCTTCCTCAAAGGGGTTTCTTGTCCCACATTCAAAATCTGCCTCACAGACTAACTGCCTGAGTGTTACAGCACAGAACCAGAGACACCATCCCCTGAGGGCTGCACAGACATAGTTCCTACTAACTTTTGAGCTCGAGTTCTATAAAACCTTCATGCCAGCAAAGGTGAGTAAAGCTCTGTATAGCCATGTATTCAAGTATCATCTTGCACTACACTGCAGTTAAACCATTATTTAATGAAATAAAACTGCATAGGAAAGCAAGGCAAGGAGTCAGATGCTGCCCATATATGTTGCTTTTGAATTGGAGACCACTAGAGAACAAGCCAGATCTGTGCAGCCTTTGAGCTATGGGGAAGTTAAAAAAAAAAAAAAAAACTTGATTAAAAAAAAGGAAAGGAAAATAAATAGCCACAGGCAGGACTCCAAGTTGCCGAGCACCGGCCCTCTGCTTTGATGTGTCTGTGGTGCCTAATAAAGCTAAACAGTTGCTTCTGATTCGAAAGGGAACACGGCTGTTTATAACTGAGCTCATATATTTATGTGGCACATGTTTTCGAGGGATTTTGAATGGTGGAGCTTTTTTTCCTGGTTGATTTGTTTTGCCCTCTCATCTCCACTTCAGCCTTCTCAGGCGCTAAGTGGAAACGTTTGGCCAGCAGGTGCACTTAGAAAAGACGGGCTGGGGCGCCCTGAGAACCCACCCTGCTGCTCAGCCTCCAGGCCTCTCTACCCCGCTCCCTGCGGGGTGGGGACGGCGCCATCTTGCTCTGCTCTGCACCCCCACTGGCGCTCTGCACCTCATCGCCCGAAACACTCTGAGAGCCACCCACGGCCCTACGCCTGGGTGCCTGTGAGGGCCGGAGAGGCTGCCCCGCTCAGCTCAGTGCCTGCAGCAGAGTGCGGCGAGAGCGAGGGGCAGTGTTGGCGAGAGCGAGGGCCTCGGTTGCCAGCAGTGCTGTCCTGCAGGGAGAGCAGCTGACGGAGACTGGGCAGGAAGGGGCTGCGCCCAGGCGCTAAGTCCTGCTCCTCCGGGTCACGTATCTGCTGAGGGTGCCGCCCCCGTGAGCAGCCTTTCAGGACCCTCCCAGGCTTTTGTGCAAGTTCAAGCAATGACACACAGGCAACTTCAGCACAGGCTGTGGATGAACAGGCTGCCTGCTGGCACCTTTGCTTCCACGCAGTCGAGAAATTACCATCCTGGGAACTAAGGCGGGTTCAGGAAGCTGGCAACACCACATCTCTGCCAACCTGTGCATGGTCTGCGGGAGTTTTAAAAGTGCTAGCAGCAGGCTTGAATTTGTGTGTACAAGCCAAAGGACTTCGGCTCTGTAAGTGGTAAATCAAGATATACTTTACCTGTACTGAACTACTGTTAGATTCTGTTCTCCACAGTGCCTTGCACATCGGATATACCTCATCCAGCTCGACTTACTAGGTTCCCCACCATCAATAAAGTGCTGTAGTGTCCCATCTTGATCATATATCTAGAGAAGAGGTCAGAAGGTCAAGTAGTTAGAACGAATCATCAGCAATCATTGTCCCTGCCTCCCTTGGTGTCAGCTGCAGAAATTTATTGCCCTCAGGTTTGCTAGTGCTTATTGATGTGTGTAGGAACTCAACTGGAATAACAAAAAAATATTTTTGGTGATGCAAGTCGATCACGTTTTACTTATCAAGCCAATCTTCCCTGTATTAAACATACTTGTGGTATCTCAAGGATGTGACCGTATTTCCCAAAGAATATTTAACCCGTTTTGACAGGCCAGTCCTCAGTAATGAGCTGCTGGATAAACAGAGCAGGCTGGAGGAGCGGCCTCACCGACATGGTGGAGACATTCACATAAAAAGCCCGCAGGCTCAACATGCAACCATTCAAAGGCCTGTGGGAGGCCTGCACCCTCTGTGCAACAAGCTGGGCGACACCTAGCTGGAGGCAGTTGGAGAGTTAGGGAGCTGTCAAGAACTAGCAAGAGAGGTAGTGGCTTGGATGAAAGAAATGGACAATGCCTCAGAGTAATGCAGGGTGTGAGCCATCAGGACCTGAAATGAAAGCATTAGAAGGGCATGTGTGAGGCCCTGCGCTGGAGGAACCAAGGGAAAAGCACAAAATAGTGTTTCTATGGATTTTAAATCTGTGAGGCTGGCTGCCCTCGTAATTATTGCCTTAGATCAACTCAAGCAGATTTTCTTTCATGGTAGTATTTTGTAAAATTAAATCCAGGGCAAACCAGACCAAAAGCACAGGCAAAGAAATCTTGCACAGCCCCCACCCCACCCAGCACCTAGGCAGAGACAATGGTCCCCTCCAGCAGCCACTCCACATTGGTGATCCCATGTGACAGCGAGAGGAGCAAAGGCCAGGTCACACACCAACAGCACTTCTGCAACTTTCTAGGAAGCCGGGGACAGTTAAAAAAAAGGTCTTAAAAGTGTAGTTCTCAGAATGGCCACAACTGAACTAAGCATTTTCTTATTTTCTTTCTTTTCTGGTACTAGGGATTAAAGAAAGAACTACACACCCATTGCTTTTCATTTTTTGAGTTATATTGCCCCAGCTGATCTAGAATCTGTGAATCCTCCTGCCTTAGCCTCCCACGTAGCTGTGATTTTAGGTGTGGGCCACTACCCCTGGTAAACTAAACATCTTCAAACAAAATCAGCAGTGGGATACAGGAAGTGCTCTCCGAAACACTCAGAAACCATGCCTCTTACTCTTGCTATTAGGTTTTCTTACCCTTCCTTTTCAAACATACGCACAAAATAAATCTCAGAGACCTTGCTGACGCCCCAGGCTGCAGGGCATCCGTATCACTTTAGTTTGATACTCCTCCTGTGCAAGACCACAGGAGCTAGGGATGGCAGCCTCTTTCTTCCATCGGGAGGGTCATCCTAGAGCAGCTGCACCTTTTCTGCTCTTCTTGAACTCATTCCTCTCTGTTCCCAACCTTCCCGCTAACCCCCACAAATAAAAACACACATTAATCTAACAAAGACAATCATTTGAGAAGTTATAACCTTGTAAACACACTAGAGCAATCATAGCTGATAATCAATTTAGTCTGAGCAGAATGAAGAGACTCGTGGATTACATTACATTGATGGCTAATGACTTTTTGAAATTCTTAGTCTGGGATAATGACAGAGAATGGAAACATTTCATGTGGCAGATATATCTGCTGCACAAGAAAGCTAATGGCAGATATTTTACTTAGGATAGACTGCACTGTAGTTGTTCTTGCTATTGTGTTCCTTAACATTTATATTTTTTAGGAAGTCAAGATTCAAAATCTTAACTTTGCACATGCTGTTGACAGCCACTACAATACTGAACAAAATCATTAATAGAATAAAAATGTTGGTGACACAGGGGCCCATCCATCCCTGCCCCAAAACCAACCTTCAATAAGGCTTGATGTAGAAAATCACTGAAAATTAACGAATCACCCAGAGAACTGCGTACAACACCCCCATCACCATGCTTTTAGCCAGTCTCAATCTCAGGGAGTGTCACAGCCAGTATACACAGAGGGGGCCAGTCTTAAGTGTGAACTCAATCAAACACCATCCATGAACCAGGCTATCTAGCATATGGGTACCAACGTCTTTCTCCTACACTTCCGTTTCAGTGATACTCACCTAAGCATACTCTGCACCCCACAGAAGCCCACCATTCTTGCCTGTCTAATATATGCTGCTACTTGAAGAAAAAGTAGATGGCTATTGGTTGGGAAATAGATACAATGCAGCATATGCTAAGAGGTGGAGCCTCCCTGACTTCAGCTAACACAGATGTTATAACATTCACATGAAACTGACCAAAATCTAGGCACCCCCTCAGAACCCACGACTGCACCCCCACAGCTCATGTAGTCAAACTTGATTCTTATTCCTCTTGCTCAGCTCTCTGGGCCTAGTCATGACCAGAGCTAACGGCATTGTCTCCTTGATCCTTCTGGAACCCATACATTCCTCCCTCACCCTTTATCATCCTGGACCAGAAAGCTGCCTTTCTTGCCTGCAGTGTGGCAGGATGCCCTTAACTAATCTTCCTGCAGGGTCCCTCCCAACACTTTCTCTACCCTGTTGCCAGTTTTCTTTCAAAATATAAATCCATTTCACCCAACTCCCCCCCACCAAAAATGTCATAAATGTTGTTAGTGCCAGGTATAACAACATACAGTTACAGTGTGTCAGACTGTGTCAAAGATTCTCATCACAATGATATGACCAGCACCTCCTAAACACAGGTACTGGGGTGGTGGAGCATGCGTGTGGAATGGGGGCAGAGCATAGAGCTTTTGCTTCAGGACCATTCTCAGCTCTTTCTGGTCTATGCTACTAAGCATCAACATTTATTTATTTACCTTTGATACAGGGTCTCACTACACAGTTCAAACTCATAGGGATCCTCCTTTCTCACCCTTCCTAGCACTGGGATCCAGGTGTGTTCCACCACACCCAGTTTCATGGCTAGCATGTCATGCAGTATCAGGGATTGGGCATGAGTCACTGCGCTCGCCAGGCAGGCACTGAGACCAGCAAGCCATCTCCCCAGACAAGAACCAACATTTAAACACAGCATTTCTTGTCAGATTGAAAGTGGGCTAGGAAATTTTGATACCTATTTCTGTGTATTCCTCTGATATAATAAAAGAAAAACAAAAGACACTTGAATGTGAATACTAAACAGAAAGTTAAGAAAGCTTTAGATACTAATGCGGGACTATTATTCACCATCATTAGTTCTGTTACCATTCAAACATTCAGTTAAAAAAAAATCTTACTAGAACTGAACTACTAGACAGAGGATGACATTCTTCCAGGCAGGAGAAAGTGGGAGGACAGATTTTTAAGAGTGGCAGCAACCATTTCAAATCCAGCAAGGTATGCTTGCAGGCAGCATTCCCATCTGTGGGACTCTGAGATGAAGTGTGAAGTTAGAAGCCAAATAGATCCAAGAATCTTAAGGAATTTAAGGAGGTTAAATGCCAAGACCAAGAGTTGTTTTCATTATATTCTTAAAACTTTAAAGTAAGCAGGAAGCTAACAAACAAACAAAAAAATTCTCCGCCAAGTGTTAAACAACCCCCTTAGCAACTGAGAAAAGGTGAAAAGTGCTGCCCATTCTAACAGAGTGAGGCAGGAGCGGTGAACTTAGAGCAGGCAACCGATCAACTCTGAAAGAACAGCTGGACATAGCAAAGCTTCCCTGAAAATCGCACCCATTACTCTGCATGAATACGGCCAATGAAGCTTTAATGATTAGGCGCTTTCTTCTAAGGAAGTCAAAGAAAAGACCTTTAGAGTAATTACTTGTGAGGAAACACACGGGTCGGGGCAGGGGGAATTCTGCAAAGGGCTCAAAACTGTAGAAAGTGTACTTGGTGTATTTGGGGTTTTATTGTTTTTGCTTTTTTGATATTTTACAGAACGGTCTACAGGGCGTTCAGGGTCTCACTACTAGATCAGACTCGTAATGATCTGCCTTTTTATAGCTTCCCAGGAGCTAGGATTACAGGTGCTCAGCACCTCGCCCAGTGGTGGTCTCAGTTGCCACCTCAGCATGCCCCAGGGGCAGGGCAAGCACAGCAGGCCCAGGAATCAAACCCCAGACCCTATGCCTGCCTGCAGGCTCTCCAATCCACTGAGCTATTTGGCTGGTTCTACTTGGTCTATTTGTTTTAGAAATCTAGTCCTAGCACTGCTGACAAGGAGTATAAATGACAGCCCCACACTGGAAAACACTCTGACAAGGTCTACACAAATATGTATCTTCTATCAGTTTTACTTCTAGGAAATTACTCCAATGAAGCTGAGACATGTGCTTCAGAAGATGAGTTCAAAGGCACTCACTTTGGCACTGTTTGTAATAGTGATCAGTAATAACAGAAATATCTATCAAGGTCATAATAAACTGTCTTATCCATTCAGACATTTTATAAAACATTTAAAATTAATGAGACCTACTTATATTGCCTCAGTCCACATAAATATTAAAGACATATATGTATAGTAAATATATAAATAGACACACAATGAAATCCTGAAAAGGCATGCTGGAAGAATTTCTGGCAACTTCTGTAGAGTAAAAGCCTTCAAAAACAAAAAGAATAAAAGAAATGCAGAACAAATAGCTTACACTTTATCTGAAATGCTTAATTTCCTTTTTTTAAGAAAGGTCTAATTTCTTTAAAAAGACAAACAAAACAAACACTGACACGTTATAAAACATGAACGGTATCTGCAATTCCTACAGCCTAGAGAAGACGGCACGAGTGTTCATACAGTGCATTTCGTGCCTGCGGGCATGGTGTGTGCATATGTTTTGCAGCAGGGATTGAACTTGGGGCTTCATACATGCTCAGCATGCACTCTGCCACTGAGTTACATCTGCTCCTACTCAGTGCTTTTCTGATTAACTTTTTTAATCCAATACAAAAACAAAAGCTATCCATTTATTTCTTTAAACTTGAATTTTTATTTATATTGCTAGGGAAGCTGCTACTAAAGGTAAATACTTCATCCTTCTGGGAAAATAGCTGTAATATGTATCATTACAATATCTGCCTCTGATTTCTTTTGTGATTGTTGGTGCTATTTAAAACCCATGATTTCTGGCCTGTGCTTCCTCTTTTATCTTAAATCAACTAGAAAGATAAGTGAGAGGGTAATTCTTACCTGAGAAGATTTTAATAGTTTTCAATTCAAAATACCACATGTGGCTGAAATAATATTCTTACTCATTTGTAACTGAAGCCCACCAAGGAAAAGGCACTGGGCTGCATTTCTGAATATCAGGAAGCACCACTGTCTCCCATCACCTATTTTTCTGAAGCAAAGCTCTGCTTTAAATGAGAAGCACCAGCAATGTCAACTGTAACAATTAATGCCTTGCTCCATCTCTCAGCTTTATTATAATGAATGCTGCCAGTTTACTTAAATCACAGCAACATTGTAAGCCAGGAACTGACTTGAGCTCACTTTAACAGCAAGAAACCAGTTTCCAAATGATACATTTTTTATACACTGCTGTCTCTGAACGGTTTCTTTATTGCAATGCTTCCCAACAAATGGTTCTCAGGTTGTATTTAGGCAAAAGACCAACTTTGGATTTGTTTTTGTTTGTTTTTTGACAGTGTTTTTAAAATTTTTTAATTCTATTTAGATGTCTAGCTTCTTTTTTTTTTTTTGGCAGAACCGGAATTGAACTCAGGCCCTTGTGCTTGCCAGGCAAGCACTTATTCTACTGAGCTGTCTCCCCAGCCCATAGATGTGTAACTTCTTTTGCAAACCAAAAAGCTGGGTCTCTAATTTGTACTAGTTCACTGAGGTTAAGAACAGGTAGCCCCTTGGAGTGGGCATATGGTTTTCCAGTTTTTCCTAGGCTCTAATGTTCCCCAGCATCTTGCATGCTACCTACCTCACTTACCTGCTGCACTTCATTAAGAATTTAAATTTGGAAACACAGACACTTCTATCACTGAAAATTAGTGTTATAATTGGGAATATTTTCTTTTTAAAAATTTGTATTGAACTGTATAAAGCACATAGTGATTCTAGTCCTCGTGGGAAGCCTTGATATGTACATGACTTATCTCGATTCTTCTTTCATCTCCTTGTCTCCCTCTACAGCCCTTCCCCCATCTCTCAGTCCACTTTCTTTTGCACAAGACCTGTCTCCCTATTTATTATCTGTCAGTTTGTTCCTTATGTATACTTTGCATTTCTCATAATGAAGAAACCATGTAAGCTTGTGTGTCTAAGTTATTTTCATATTACAGTCTCAAATGTATGCATTTTCCTACACGTGGCTCAAATCTATCCTTTATGGCAGAGTAGTGCTCCACTGTGTTTAAATGTCATGTTTTCTTTATCCATTCCTCTGTTGATGAACATACAGAACACTTCCAAGATTTAGCTATAAGGAGTTGCACTGTTATAAACGTAGGTGCACATGCATTGCTGTGAAACTACATCTTTAACTCTTTAGAGATGATAACTATAAGGAGAGTAGCTGAGTCAAATGTAATTTCTGTTTCAGTTTTTTGAGGCCTCTCCACACTGACTTCCACAGTGGTTCCACCAATCTACACAGATGGGGGACATTTTCAAAACAAACTGATTAATGCAATAGCCTAGAAACCCTGCAAGTACCTATGGTTCCTGTGCTGTGCAGAGCCTCCATCTGACCCACAGCCTTCTGTCCTGAGCTTTCCAGTCAAAGGGAGAATGGGCGCTTTTTCAAAAACTAGCACAAACTTTCAAAGATCATGTTAAATGAAGGATTCTTTCAATTCAAAATATCTGAAATGTAATTCCACTATTAAAAGAAGGAAACTGTCCTGGTTAAAGCATAAGGGGTCACTAGAAGCACCCTATACCACCATTCCTACCTGTTCTGAGACAATGCCCAGGACATCCTTTGAGTCCTACAGTGAACAGGGACCCTGTGTGTAAAACCTCAGGCAGAACATCTCTGGTAGAGAAGGCCTCTGTGAAGATGTAAGCCACCAACTCCTTTGAGAACTCTAAGTACCATGGTTAAATTTAGAGCTGAAGAAAATCAGATCTGGAAAGGAACTCAAAGACCGTCTGTTCCATCAGTTTATAAATAAGGAAGCACGGTCTCTAAAGACTAGTGACCTAGCCCAAGCGGGACTGCTAGCAGCGGGTGAGCCAGGCCTTCTCTGCAGACCTCTCCCCAGCACTCTGTTCTTCGTCCCTTCCGGAGCACACATGGGCCTTCCCCTGCTTCATATCACTCTCAGTGCCATCAAGACAGCCAAAGGCCTCAACAAGAAAAATGTGACATATAACTCAAACATGACTTGTTCATAACAGAACCTCGTCTCCTGAATTCTGTCCCGGCAAGACAGGAAGGCAGACCCAAAGTGCTGCAAAGCACTAGCCAGTTTGCAGAGAGTGGGGAGATCTCACACTCGGTCTTCTTGCCAGCAATGCTGGCACAGTCCAGTGCCAAAGCCCTAGACTCTGGCATTCAGCTGCGCCAAGATGCAAACTCCTCCAGCGTGGTCTAGCAGCTGATGCAGAGACGCAGGTTGTACGCCCAAGCATCTAACACAGGACCCGGCACACGAGAGGAAATAAAACATGCAGAAATTATCTCAAGTGAATTCTCATAACAATTCTACAGCTTCTCAAAGATCTTCAATTTTATTAAAAGCTTGAGAAGAAATTCCCACCACATGCAGTGAAACCTAACTCTACTAATCGCTAGAGTTAAGAAAAAAAAAAAAATAATACAATTACATTCTCACTGAAGCCATCCTCTTGCAATTCTATCGAATATGAGGATCAATTTCATGTGATGATTAAAAATGAAAAAGTAATCATCATAGAAAGTACCCAAAACTTATCACTGGCTGTTTTCCAGTTTATACTTGTGAATCCAACTCTGTTTTTGTTTTATTAAATCTTTACACAGCATACAAAGATCTAGAGAAGAACAGAGAGAAAGTGATTTCTAAGACCTCTTTGCTTCTGCTCCATGAAGCACCTCTGTGCAGCCTCATCTGTCTGTAAAATCAGAAAAGCATAGTCAAATAGTCGAGTGCCCTTGGAACTCAAGACAGCTGAAAGCAAACTGCTTACCAAGATGGATAAAAAACATTTTACTGTTAGATTCTGTGTGCCCAAAATACGGAAACAGTTGACTATTCCAACTGAGAAGAGTTAGAAATCTGAATCAGAATACTTTAATTCAGAAATAGATTTTACTTTCAGTAGCACTGTTGGTAAAGGTGACCTTCTCAAGAATCATTAGTGAAAACCTGCACAGAAAGGGACTCCAGTTAGGGGGACACGGGAGGTAAGGTGCAGAGCTCAGAGGACGCCCGTGGGTGTGAGCTTTGATGTACATGGGTTACAACTGTGGCCCACTGAGAATGGTGATGTGCCTTCTGGATGCCCTCTAAACTCCAGAGTGAGCTGAGGTTCTTCAGACTTCTCCGCAAAGCAAAATGGTGCCAGAAATGCTCCCTACTTTAAAGGACTGATATGAAAATCAAATGAACAAGTAGATGTAAAGGACTTTAAATAGCATTGGACACCCAGGAATTGCTCAAAGAATATCAGCTCTCCTTGGGCCAACATGATTGCTAGATAAGAAATGTCACCCCAGGCAAAATTTACTACTCGCTGATGGACACTGCCACAGCCTGTGTGTGCCATATGTCAATATTGTACTATGAAGGTTAACAGACCATAAATTAATGAAGGGAAGCGATACATTTCAATCACTTGTTTAAATTTAATCATGCACACCTCACACAGGCTTTGTACACAAAAGGAGATCAGCTTTTGTGGAAAGAGGGAAATAGAAGAAAAATGATTTAGGAGGACACCAAGGGGGCAGAAAAATAGAACAACTGTTTATACCTTTATCTTCTAGATGGCACATAACAAAAATGCAGCTTGGATGTAAATGCTGTTTAGAAAACACTGAGGAAGGATGTTTTCGGTTCTGTACTGTTCCATTCCTAAATTGTATCAGTCTTAAGTTTAACACAAAGGCCCTTGTCACTGAAAATCACAGGCAGGCAGGCAGGTACCATACCTGCCCTTAAGAACATCCCTGAGTATGCTCAGCACAGTTACAGTAATTAACAATTCAGCTCATAAACAAACAAGTTCACTAAAATTCTGCTTTCATTCACAAACTCTGCTTTGGATGACAAGCACAACCACGCCCATGTTCCCCACACCAACACAAATGCAGCCATTTTCCCCAAAATCGTAAAAGAAAATTAATTCCCAAACCAAAGCACCACTGTCTTTATCACAAATGTCTTAATTAATTTTAGCTTTGGAGTCCAATATATCCTCACTAAACATTACAGTCACGTAGGATTGCTTGACCTTTGAAGACAGTGCCATTTTGAACAAAGAAAGTCCCAGTATACAAGAGCTCATGTCCACACTCAACATCTCCTCGGCAGGAGAGCTGCCTGTGCACCCACCCCGGATAAGAACAGGCATAGGGGTGCGCTGAGCTAGACAGCCAGATACCCAAGGATTTGACACCACTCCACCCTCTTCCTGCCAGGAAGACAGCACCGACCACACCAGGGAAGCCTCCTGAACCTGTTTAGAAGCTTTCAGAGCAAATTAAGTCAAGACTTAAAGCACCGTAACGAAGGAGTACAGGTTGAACAATCCTAAACCAACATCTGAAACACCCCACTCCAAACTTTTTGAGCATTATGACAGTTCTCAAAAGCTTCAAATTTCAGAGTATTTTGGATTTTGGATGTTTGGATTAGGGATGCTCAACTAGCAAAGTCTTGCAAAAACATTTCAAAACTCAATAAAATCTCCCAAATCTGAAGCACTTCTGGTCCCAGACATTTCAGATAACAGTGAGTGAAGGTACAAACGGCAGAACCTGACCGCCAGGCACACATCTGTGTGGCCGCTGAGCTTCTAAAGCACTTCCACAGGCTGCTCAACCCTGACTGATCTGGAAGGCGCCTGGGGTCCTGTTGCACAGGTGAGAAGTCCTGGTCTGGCAGGTGGAGGGCTGGCCCAGTCACACACTCGGTAACGGCCTCCATGTTATCCCCCTTTTTTTTTTTTTCTTTAAATCACATCCCATTTGTCCTAGCAGGGATAAACAGCAGAGCTTTTTCTTTAAAAGCATTTAAAATTTTCCAAATGAGGGTCATAAAAATGTTCATAATGATTAATAATGTCATTTATCAAGCAAATTCTTATTTTCAGAGCAAATGTCAATTTAGTGAAATTACTTAATCTGTTAGTAAAATTTACACAACCGGCAACCATGCAATGGACAAAGTCATAAATCCCCAGTCCTGTGTAAAGTCACTCTGCCTTAATGGCAACGTGCCATAATAGCCAGCAACATCAAAAGGAGGCAAAGCATACATCTATAGGCAAAGACGGGTATTTTAAAAGCTTCTCATTATAGCAAATGATGGCTGGTGTGCCCATATTTTAAATTATTTTCGCGAACATGCAATCTTATAGGTCTTTTCATGTGATGATTTCTCCTTACTGCTGCCATCAGAATTAACTTATTTTGTTGTTGTTTCTAATAACACTTTCCTCTCACTGTGTTCCAGAATATTTTGGAATGTCTGGAATGACAAGATTTTAAAGCAAGTCTTCAAAGGTCAAGTAATAAATGCCCCGTAAAATAAATGAGTAATGATTATATACACCGTTGCTGTATTTTCAGTAATGCTGATATAAAGCTATATACTGTACTTTGTCAATTCACATTCATCAAGTTCAAGAAATATTAGAAAATCATTACAGGTTTATGTTGAGTTTGCAGATAATACTAACATATAAGTCAAGACTGAAATATGGTAATCAGAAAAACAGTTGAAAAGTGTCAATAGGCTGTAAAACACCTGCAGTGGCGGCAGCCTGCGTCCGAGAGCCGGCCTTCTGGGTGCAGAGCACCAGTGGGCATCCTGGGCACACTGTGAGGCAGCTGCAGCTAGGGCCAGGTAAGCAGAGGGGAGTCAGAGACCCTGAGGGTTCTGAGAAGTGCTGCGCAGTCGGGAAACCCATTTCTCTTGCAGCATGGCAGTGGTCTTCAAGTGGCAGGCTGCCCTCCATTCACCTGAAGTCCGCCTCAGACCTGCTCTGTTAATCAGAAGGCTTCGGAGAATCGGGCTCCCACTATCAGGATTTCATCTGTGATCTGAACAGGCCCCTGAACCTTCACCATTTCCCTTGGCAGAGGCAGATACTCTGGAGAAGGCCTGACAGTCCATCCATCCTGCCCCGTCCTGGAGCCAGCTGATGTCTGACTAGTGAGACCCGCCCTCTTTGATGTTGTACTCTTTTGAGAGCACCCCACTGTGAAAAAAATTTTATCCTTCCAAATTAAAGAGGACCATTTCTGCATCCAGCTGTTAGCTGTGACATGTGTGCCATTTTTCAGGGCACTGGCTTGGTGCCACCCACAAGTCCTGCTGCAAACTACCTTTCTCCCCCTTCCATCACAGCAACACCAGCTAAAGTGCACAACTGTCCCAGTGTCCCCAAACTCAGAAGGAAAACACTAGTAATCCTGCACTGCAAGAACAACCTTGGAGATATTTGCACAAAGCAGTTTCTATTACTGTCTTTTTCAGTTTTAGTACCAGCATTAAAATAGTTCACAAATGTGAAATTCTTCGTACAAACCACTCATTTATAACTTTCTTAAATCTGATTTTTAAAATCAGTTTTATCTAAAACATCCAACATGTCCTGACCTCTATTAAATACATTTGCAAAGAAAATGAATTTAGATTCTGTAAAGATTCTGTCTGTATCTACTCAGTCTACATTTTATAATGGGCATTCATTCAGGGGAGAAAGCCCTACATAAATGATGAAAAACTCTTACAAAGCCTGAGTAAACAGGGAGATGTAAGTCATTAAGAAAACATGCATCTCTTTATATTTATGAAGGCCCACTTAGGGGTACATAAATTGCAGCTACCATAGACAAAGGGCACCTCACCATTACCACTCTTCTCTTGTGCCATGAGTAAATGAAACATCCCAGTTTCCAGCTTCTCCTATCCTGGTCGGTCGGTTGGTCAGCTGGCCAGCTGGCCAGTTTGTCTGTCGGTCAGTAGGTCAGTCTGTCTGTCTGTCTGTCTCTCACTCTTTTCCTGTTTTTCTCCCTCACCCTGTCCTCTCCTCTTCCTTCCTTCTTCCTCTTTTCCTTCATCTCTTCTCCCTCTCCCTCTTTTCTCCCTCCCTTCCTTCCTCTTTCTTCCCCTCTCCCCCTCTGTCTCTATCCGTCTGACTCTGTCTCTGTCTGTGTCTCTCTCTCTCTCACCCCTTTCCCTCCCTCCCTCTCTCTCATTTTCACTTCTGCTAAGATGGATCAGTGCACAAGCGTCCAGCACTTGACAACAGGGCACCCTTTCTTGGGGCTATGACTAAAATGTAACTACTCAACATTCTTTCTTTCATCAGTGAAAGGCAAATAAAAAAAAAAGACAACAAAAACAAATGTCAACTTTGTAAAATAAACCAAAGAAATTTTAATTCACATCCCCACTTCAAAGACACAAAAGCTTTAGTTTTCTGTTATTTTGCCAAAACAGCCCTGGAAACGGCACCTGTGCGGCAGATGAGCTCTGCATGTTACTGCTATCATGACCCCAGACAATCCTGCATGTAAGAACAGCACCGTCAGGAACCATGAAGTTAATGTGCACACTGGGACACACTCTTGAAGTCTCCGCATGACGCAGGTAGTACAGCACAGGGGTACTGCTTGATTCCCTGTAACACAATTATTTAGTTATTCATTTAGTGGGAACATCATATGATCTTGGTGAAAACTGTCACTGATTTCACACTTTGGTGTAATAGCTACCAAAGAATATGATTTCTAAAAGGCAGCTTGGACCACTGCCTAGGTGTAAACTGCTATGTTAGCAACCATATTAAATATTTACAGAGTATGAAGTGCTGGTGTGTGGAAGGGGAATGCCCCTGAACGATCAGACTTCCACGTCTATGTGGATACACATGCACCACGCCCTAGAGCTCACCCTATTTTTTACTAAAAACTTTCTGAAGACACAGAATGTTTGTCCCAATGAAGTAATGGTTTCCTATGGTTTTATTTCTTTTTAGAGTAGTCTACTGCTTTCTTTGCTAAAATGTGTCACTTTTTAAATTATTATGTTTTTCTAGGTCTACAACATTCTTTCCCTAACCATACCAATAAAGTATGATTGTCAGGCATGCTTTATTAAGGAGAAAGCGACCATTTGTGGAGTACAGAAAGTATATTTATAGATCTTAAATAATTCAGTAGATATTCTTTACATCATGTTGGGACCCTGCTGGGCCTGCGCTTGATTCCCAATTCACACCATCCTGCTCTAGGTCAAAGGCCCATGGTACCTATGAAGCCTATGCTGGGCTCTTGGAGTGAAAGGCATAGCGTGCCCAACTCTGCCACAGTCCTCAGGGGCACCCTGAGGTTGCTGGCATCCCAAGGTAACTGCTTTAAGGAAAAACTTACTAAATTCTAAGACCATCCTAAAGCGGGACAGGAACAGACATTCTAGTGGGGTGGCAGAGACCCCACCATCTCTGCAGTGAGCTCCTGGGCAGAATATCTGCATAGCTGGCCCAAGGACTAAATGAACACTTTTGTTCGCCATCAGTTTCTTTCCCATCAAGAACCAAGAGATGAGATACCAAAGACAGAAGTCAGTGACAGTAATCATGAGTCTCACCTTCAGACCTTCCACCTCTCAGATAACGTGCTTTCAGCAAACATCCTGTTCGCAGCCACTCAGCACCTGCCAGCTGCTTTGCCCTCAATCATTTGCAGGGCAACAGGAGAGAGATCATAAAATGTATGTTCTAGCACAAAATCTGTGCTAGAATTTCCAACTGGAAAGTGAGTATTTGTTGTCTAGAATGTGGTTCTTCAAAGATGTAAAAAGAAGGAATACATATTATTTTGCAAAGATTATCAGGACTTGAAGAGAGCCAGAGCTGGTCTTTCCAACCCATTCTGAACGTAAGTAAGCAGAATTAAACAACATTCAGGTAAAGCCTGCCAGGTTATACCTCTGATGATGACAAAGACAGAGTCTATCTTATTGTCACAACACCCCAAGTGACTCACAGTGCTTAACACTGCAATGGGCAGTGTTGAGCCAGTTAGTTGAGTGGGGGGGAGGGGGTGAAGAGCCAGTGAATATAAATGAAAGGAAACTATGCTTTGTCCGGACCCAAGGGCTGAAGGCTGAACCCTGAGCCATCTTTTTGCCCTTTGGAGGAGCCAACACAGCCACAGCAGGGTTGAATATCCAACCAGGAGAATGCCAAGGAATGTAGTGTTGCGCCAGAGGACGCCTTGTCTTCCTGGCTGAAATGGACATGTCCTTTAAAAACACCTAACAGTCTTTTGCAGAGTTGAGGCTGCTGCGAAGAACTGAATGAAACTTCAATCAAAGAGAGTCCAAAGGCCACTCCGGGCTGACACACAGCTGCCTCTTCCAGATGCGGGTTCCTTCTCCCAATCTAACCTGAAACTTTGCCGTGTGGAGGTAACCATCATGCATCTCCTCTCAGGCACTCTGCTTCCCCGCCTCTCGCTGGGCCCAGGATCCTTCACCTAAGGAAGGTCATGGTGAAGGCAGGTCATGGTGCTGCTCCTGAAGGAAATGCACTCATGTGGACGCTTATCTCTGATGGAAGCTTGAAAGTAGGTGATGATCTTTTAAAGGAATCTGAAGGACCCTGGAAGAGTTGGTGTGACCCCCCATCGGGAGAGCACAGATGACTGCTCCCACAATCCCTCCTTCCACACAGATGGTGTCTGGGTCTTGTCCTGTCCTCAGGAAGGACCTCTGTGCTGTGTCAGCCAGGGACAGCAGCTCAGGGTGATGCTCAGGAAGAGCTGCAGGACCGCAGAAAAGGGGCAGCACGCACGCTCCTCAGAGAGCTCTCTGTAGCCCCTCTCCGGCAAGCGTAGGCAGGGCCTTTCAGCCTCACTTTCATAAAGAGCTTCAAAGTAAGACCTTTGAAGTCATTTCCCAACGAGGTTATATATACAGTCTCAGACTCAGACTGACAGGCTTCGAAGAAGGAGGCCCGCTTCGCACGGTCTAAACCAGGTCCTATGACCGGACCACACTGCATGCAGTGAACCACGAATTAACATTTTTATAAATCCTGTAATTAACTTATGAATAGCTCAATTATGTGTTTCTAGTATTAACAGCATTAAGTTGTTAAAAGTAAACATTTAAAGTATACCTCTATTTTTATAACCCTGTTTCGGCACTTTTTCATCTTTCAGGATATCAAGAGCTTTAAAAAATGGAAGTCTCCCAGGTCTCTGAAGAGCCCTGGTTTGGGACTATTAATAATGTTCCTTTCACATAGGTGGGGCAGACAACTGGCAGGTTAGGGTCCCTGTGCTTTCTCACAGAGAGACAGCTCTGGGCTTCTAAACAGGCATTGGAGGCCACGAGCTGTGCTTCCCTGGGAATCTCCCCCGACCAAGACATCCAGTAACCCTGAGAACCTAAGGCACAACGCTTGCCAGCCCTTCAGCTAATGGAGGTTATGACTAACATCAGTTCACAAAGAAAATCACCCACTAGTTACCATGCTGCAATAAAACCAGCTTTCTGAGTTTCAGACCCGATTTAGGACTCCTTCTCCTCACAGGAAGCATCTGTGGCCTGAAGTGAAAGAATGGAATGGGGTCTCTTACACTTGGGGTTTACAGAGGGTTTCAGGCAAGGCTACAAACACCTTGAAGTCATAAGAAAATGGTAAATGTGTGCGTAAGCTTCTGGGACAAAAGTGGTGTGGGCCCGCACACACACATGCATTAAAGACACTATGAACCCTCACCCTTTCAAATGAAGGACAGCCCTGCATGGAGAAATGAAAACAAGACTATCTGTGGAGGAGTTAAAATTTGAGGGGAGTTTTATAAACTTTTAAGAAGATTCTTTTTTAAAAAATTCTGTATGTATTTGGTACAGGGTCTCAGTACACAGGTCAGACTTGTAGTGATCCTCCTGTTTCAGCCTCCCCAGCACTGGGATTACAGGCAGGCACTACCATGCCAGGCCTTGGTGGCTGGCTCAGTGTGCCCAGGGCAGGGCCAGTACAGCTTGTGGTACCAGGGATCAAACTCAGGTCCCTGCACTTGCCTAAGCAGTGCTCAGCACTTAGTCTGCTGAGCTATCTTGCTGGTACCTTTGAAGATTCTCTTCAAAGGGTGACAGATTTCTTTGGTCTCCAAAATAGCTGATCTCTTTTGTTTCACTTCTGCCATCCACGCTAGTGAACCTGGGTTTCCTATGCTCCTTTCATGGTAGTTTCCTTTCATATTTGATCGAAACTGTATTTTGATATGTTGGTTTTGTCTAAATCTCTGACCACATTTTCAGGACCTCTAGAGATACAAACTGTAACAGAGTCAATCGGCAGGTACATCTCATAAGATAGATTCTGTTAGGCTAGACACCATGTGAGCAAGCCACGTTATACCGGGCAGCTCAGGATTTCCACTCTGTGAACATTCAGAACAACCTACCGATGAATTTAGTGAGTCAATGTTATTAATACACCAAAGCATTCCCTTTCTGCTTTGATCAATCCCTCTGGTACCACTAGTTTTTCCAACTTAAAAAAAACAACATATAATCATATTACATTAGCCCACCCAATACAATTACTTGCTTTAGAAGCTCTGAAGTTTTGTTGTTTGTTTAAAAATAAATTAAGACACTGTTTACCACCCTTACATTCCACAGTATATTAGTTGGTAGATAAGCCACAAATCAGAACTCGTGAGCTCTAACTGTCCCTAGAAGTAGTGACTTTGCAGCCTGGGAAGTCACTAAGCCTGACTCTCATCCCCCAGCATGACATGCGAACACCAAATTAGATGACGTCTGGTGCTCCAGGCCAACCTCTGTGGCCCTGTGAGTTGTGACTGTATAAATTGCTCTTCAGTGGAAGCACATGACTGTTGAACCCAGAAGAGTGAAAGCTACAATGCGACCATTCCAAGTGTGTAAGTTTTTTCAGTGTACAATAAGGTGGAGATTAGAACAGTATCGCCACAGTGACATGCTGTTCATTAGATCTGTAGAAAATTAATTAAAATCTACATATTCTAGACTACAGGATATAGCTATGCCAAGAATACCCCCTTGAAAATTTAAATTTAATAGCTGGGCATGGTAGCACACTTATAATCCCAGCAGTCAGTAGGCTGATGTAGGAGGACTGCTATGAGTTCAAGGTCAGCTTGGGCTACATAGCAAGATCTTGTCTCAAAAATAAATAAATTAATAAATTTAAAACATTCCATGTAGTTGAGAGTAAATTTAATTATACAAACATGTCTTGTATCTACTCAAAAAAATTGCTTTTTTATATTTAGTACAGGACCTACAGGGTCTCATGATGTAGATCGGACTTATACTGATCCTCCTATTTTTGGCCTCCCAAATGCTGGAATTACAGGTGCACACCACCACGCCCATCCTCAATCTCGTCTCAGCACACCCCAGGGGTGGGGCTGGCACAGCATGCTGGGGATTCGATCCGCAACTGCACTCTGCCTAAGCAAGCGCTTTAGTCTGCTGAACTATCTGGCCGGCCCTACAAATTTAAATTAAAAGTATGGTATCACACAGCCTTGGTAGGTCAGAAAGTGTGAGTCTAATTCTCGGAATCAGTGAGTAAAAGCCAAAAGGATCTTTTGGTCAAACCATTCATTCACCCGTTAGATGAGAACGATCGTAGTAAGTCCAGGGCAGAACGCGATCGTCTACACAGAAGCTTGATTATAGCAAGGGCCGATAAACAGCACTACTACCACTGGTCTTTTACTAATGGGTTTTTCTTTCCAAAAAAATTTCCTTCACCTTCACTATTTCTGAAAAGCTAAGTGAAACTAAGCACAAAAGAAACAGAATGTTGGGCTCACATGTTGTGTGTTGGGCAGAACCCGGCAGGGCCAGAAGTCTCGTCTATGTGACCTTGGCCAAGTGACCTTCTCTGAGCTCATTTTCTTGTGTGTAAAAAGAGTAACAATCCCACAGGCTGCAGTGACCAGCAGAAACACAATATACCAAAGGCTGAGAACAGAGGCAGACACAGCTACAAAAGAAATACCTAGAAGAATAAAAGTTATTTTTCTTTAGTTGAAGGGTACCCATTATTATAAATACTATTAGTGCTTTTCACAAATCATGCATCACGCAAGGGCCGGCCAGACAGCTCAGGGGACTAAAGCGCCTACTGAGGCAGGTGCAGGGACGGGGTACAATCCCCAGCCTTCCGTGCGGGCCCTGCCCCAGGGCGCGCTGAGAAGTGATTGAGACTGGGCGTGGTGGCGCGTGCCTGCAATCCCAGCACTTGAGAAGCTGAATGCAGGAGGATCACTAGGAGTCCGACCTACATAGTGAGGCCCTGTAGACCCTGCACTAAATACACAAAAAGAGACACATTTTGAAAAACCTATATGCAAGTTTTAATTGTGTAATGACTTAAAAACAGAAACGCCCCGATAAATAAATCTAAAACACTGAGATACATCCGGCTTTAAAAAGTCTTTAATTTCCAAATCATCTCAAACTTACCTCACTGACCACACCATCATATTTTAAGTTTAAAATAACATTTTTTAAAGAAGGGGAATAAATCAAAGAATTTGATGTATTTGTTATAAAACAATTCCTCACTTGGAATGTAATTACTTAAAATTTATATTCAAGGAAGTAGATTCATAATAAGCTTCATGAGATTTTTTTTCTAGTTTTTATAACCACCTCTTTGACAAGTATCACAATTCACTAAAAATTAATGCACTTAATCTTTTAAGACTATGCCTTTAACTTCAAATCTGAGGCTCAAGGTAGATGTGTCTAATGAAGAGACGGGCTCATAAACAATGTTAAAAACAACAGTATCTACAAGATCCAATAATTTGCCTTCTCTTCATAAGCCAGCTAAAAACTCAAGTCTCAGCAAAGAATACCAATTTTATGTGGCACATAGAAGACTTGATGCTCATTCACAATACCCTTTTCTGAGACACTCGCCTTGCAACAATTTCACCAGAAAACAAAAACATACCTTACCAAAACAGTTCCCATTTAGTATCATGTGAGAGGTTTTTTGTAAGCCATCTTTGCACTTCTTTTGCAATAAGTTAAATATGGGCTGAATTCTAAACGGTATAATCAAAACTCAACAAGTACCCTTCTTTTCTTTTAAATTCAGTAATTTTGTCCTGCAGAGAAGCGGCATAAATCTTGGCTATTTTGTACATTTTTGCTTTCAAGGACGTAATATAACCATCAGGGATGTTACATCATGTAAATAAATTTCAAAAGATGGTATTAATATAAAAACTATATCACATAACCCTAAAAATTTAATATAGCTGCTATGGCAATAACTAGGTCATTTTTTCAAACAAATCTATATTCCATCATGTCATTTTGAACTTTTTCTGACCTTTTTTTGTTTTTTGAAGGAAGAAAACTACAATTGAGACCAAATGTTTTATGAAAGAAAATACAGGAAAGCTTATTTGGCCAACTACAGACAATTTCAGAATAAGAATGTTATTATATATTAAAGCTTAACCCATTTTTCATGAGCCACGGTAATTGTGGCTTCACTTAGGAAGTCTATGGGCTTAGAATAGTACTTAGAGTGTTTTTAATGGTTTAAGTTGTGACTACTAGTTACAGTTTCTTTAAAAAAAAAAAAAAAAAGGTCCTACTCAGGGTTTATTTCTATTTAAGATAAAGCTACAACTGCATCAGCATATTTTCACAAACTATGAAAACATGTATAGTATCCCTGACCTGTCTACAAGAATATGTCCCAAGACCCCCAGTGGATCTTTGAAACCTTAGACAGTTCTGACCCCAATGTAGAACATGATTTTTCTTATTCATACCTATAATGAAATTTAATTCATAAGTTAGATACAGTAAAAGGGAAAAGCTGATCATAAAGTGTAGTAACTGCAGCGATACATGTGATAAAGCCACGTGAACACGACCTCCCTCACGCTCCCTCTCCCTCACTGCACTGTGCCCAGGGGTGCCGCATCACCTGCAGCTGCCCCTCAGGGGTCAAGGACACAAGTAAATGGAGGGCGCTCTTCTGGCCTCCTTTTCCTACTGTCCTCCTTCTGGGGCACTGTCCGCTAAGCCCATTCCTGTCACTCATCTCTCTTACTCAATTCAACCTGAGTCTGGAATCTCTGACTTTTGTCAACTCAGTTTTGCACCTGTACCCAAAAGTTTCCAAATGCCCACATTTTAGGCCATTGTTGGATCTCTCAATGGAAGCCAGTCATGTATGACCTACAGAAACAAAGTCACCAGAGCACAGCAAGCTGGCACACAGCAAGGGACAGCATTCCTTCGGAGTGGTTCAACAGACACCAATACAGCAACAACTTCTGCAAAACACTTGCTGGACTATCTGGCCCACGCCTTCCATAGTCACACCTCCTGTCGGGAGTTCATCCTGCCAATGGCACATGAACAAACACACCCGCGCACATGTGCACGCGCACACTCCCCAATGATGGGGGCAGGATGCAAGACCTAACTTTAACTGAACTATTTTCCATAAATTATGAGCTGTGCCCTTTCTGAATGTTCCTGTGAGGAACTCATTTCACAGACCACATAAAACAGGGTGCATTCCTAGTGTGGAATCTCCCCCATAAGTTGCTATACTACACTTTGAAGCTCATTTCAGCCAGGTTAAATCTCTAGCTTGTGAGTTAACACATTTCTCCTCTTTCTTATTTGTCAAAGAACTGTGAGTTTGTTGCTAGAATTTTTGTTTGCTTAGTAAATGAGGTAGCACGTAACAGGAAGGCGTGGAGCTGGTGATCATCAGGGTAAGAAGGACCCTGGTGTCCTCTGTACTGGACCAGCTGGGATTCCCAAGGGCTTCCTCTATGCTTTCGAACACTAACAGCAAACAACTAAAACAAAACCAAATATTTGTTATCTCATATGTCAAAATATTGAACTTCTCTGGTTACATCTGTTTTTTTAAAAGATGATATCTAAAAATCCAAGTTTACAAAAGAGACAGAAGAGTAATTTTGCTTGACAAAAAGCTCTACTGGTTTTCCTTAAAACATGCAACCTCCCCAGAGCTCTAGTGTACAACTTAAATAAAACAAATTCAATTTATAACATTTCAAAGATACTGCTACTGTGTGAAGCAGGGTTTACCTGTGTTCAGATGCAGATAAAGAGCAGCAGTGATAGGGGCACTTAACAGTTTCTGCTGAAAGCAAATGTGGAGTAGCTCCCATGCACGTGATAAGATAACGCACTATCAGAGCCTCTCCTGACATTTTGGTTTCCATATCTGCCTTTTCCTTCTAAAGTATGTTTCACACTTCCTTCAGTTCAGTACAACTGCCAACTCCTGCTTCCCTTTGCCCTTAGGATTCCAGAACACTGTCATATACTAACTAATATTCACTCAAGTACTCATTTAAAAGAAAAAGTATTAGAATAGGAAAAATTCCTTGGGTCTAGGGAGTTCCTCAGTGCACAAAATTCTGAATGAAAGGGGGCAGGGAAACTTGTACTACAGAAACCCAGTGAACTGTCAAACAGTTCTGGCCTCTGTCAGGATTTAAAAGGGAGCTGGGTGAAGACTGCTATTCCCAAGTGCTGGGAATAGCAAAGAGCAGTGTGGGACATAAGTCACAAGACATTAAGGAAACTGAGATGAACCATCAGCATTCCTGGACCAGCACCTGAACCATCAGACACTTACTGTTATTCTTTAATGACTTTAAATCCATTTGTTCATGACAGGCTTACCTTAGGTGAAAAAAATTATAAAGTTATGAGTTAGATACACCAACATATATTTAAACATTTTTCTGCATACCACCTAAAATTATTTTGAATATAACAACATCCCACACTTTGGGAAACACTGGCCTAAGGAGTGGAAACACTGCATCTGTAGGCTGCGTGTCCCACAGGACAAGTGACCTGAAACTGACGGGATCTCTCAGGTTGCTCATCCATAAATAAAATGCTATGGTAATCTTAAAAGTCTCTAAATTCTAAAATGCAATGATATTAAGACTCTTAAGTAATCTGCAGTTACCTCGTAAAGCGAATCAAAGCAGAATTAGACCCTGAACCTCGGGGGTTTCTTTTTGTTTTGTCTTTTTTTTTTTTTTTTTTTTTTGAGAAGGGTTTTTCTTTTCCACTTAAACTGGGTTTGGGGCTCCTTTTTAGCCCAGGGTGGGCTTTTTTTTTTTTTTTTTTTTTTTTTTTTTTTTTTTTTTTGAGACAGGGTCTTGCTATGCAGCTCAGACTGGCATTGAGCTCACTTTGTAGCCCAGGCTGGTCTTTTTTTTTTTCCATTTATTTTTATTTTATTGAAATACAAATGTCAATCAGACAGTTTCAAAACACCATAACCATACAGAGTCAATGAAATAATACATTGCAAACTGTTTTCATAACGTTTTGGTATTGTACAAGGTGCATACATGATATTATATTTACAGGTTTTTATACAGCTGAATTATATCAAAGATTCAATAATTAT